>LKNJ01000364.1:0-13198 GCA_002120245.1 Maccullochella peelii | reverse complement strand
GGTCTTTTTGGGAAGACCAGACAAGAGGCCATTACAATAGTCCACTCTGCTGGAAATGAAGGCATGCATGAGTTTCTCTAAGTCTTGTCTGGACATGAGTCCTCTAAGCCTTGCTATTTGTTTTAGATAATAAAATGCTGATTTAGTTGTTGCCTTGATGTGGCTGCTGAAGCTCAGATCTGAGTCTATTAAAACACCAAGATTTCTAACTTGGGTTTTCGTCTTTATAGCTCTGGAATCAAGCTGAGCAATAACTTTCAGTCTTTCCTCCTTGTTGCCAAATACAATGGTTTCTGTCTTGTCTTTATTTAATTGAAGGAAATTTAATTGCATCCAACTATTTACATTCTCTAAGCATTGATAGAGTGAATCTAGAGGACCATAGTCACTCGGTGAAAGTGCTAAGTAAATCTGAGTGTCGTCTGCATAGCTGTGATAAGCAATGTTATTGTCATGTATGAGTTGACCAGGAGGGAGCATGTAAAGGTTGAATAATAGCGGCCCAAGAATCGAACCCTAAGGGACTCCACATGTCATGCTGATCCGCTCAGATTTATGATCACCAATGGCAACAACATAGCCTCTGTCTTCGAGATATGATCTGAACCAACTGAGGACTGTGCCAGATAAGCCCACCCACTTTTCCAGTCTGTTTAGAAGTATTTCATGGTCCACTGTATCAAAGGCTGCACTTAAATCAAGCAGCACTAAAACTGATGTTTTTCCTGAGTCAGTATTCAGACGAATGTCATTTAACACCTTTATCAGTGCGGTTTCAGTGCTGTGATGTTGCCTGAAGCCAGATTGAAAATTGTCCAAAAGGCCATTTACATTTAAAAAGTTATTGAGCTGAATAAAAACAGCTTTCTCAATAATTTTTCCAATAAAAGGAAGATTAGAGATCGGTCTGTAATTATTCAAAATTGAAGGATCNAGCTCAGATCTGAGTCTATTAAAACACCAAGATTTCTAACTTGGGTTTTCGTCTTTATAGCTCTGGAATCAAGCTGAGCAATAACTTTCAGTCTTTCCTCCTTGTTGCCAAATACAATGGTTTCTGTCTTGTCTTTATTTAATTGAAGGAAATTTAATTGCATCCAACTATTTACATTCTCTAAGCATTGATAGAGTGAATCTAGAGGACCATAGTCACTCGGTGAAAGTGCTAAGTAAATCTGAGTGTCGTCTGCATAGCTGTGATAAGCAATGTTATTGTCATGTATGAGTTGACCAAGAGGGAGCATGTAAAGGTTGAATAATAGCGGCTTTAAATGACAAATATCAGATGATACCTGAGTTCTCCTTTGCAGGATCTGGCTATGGGCACAGACGCTGAAGGAGAGAAGATTAAAGACCCCATGAGAGCCATCGTGCCCATCCTGCTGGATGCCAACGTCAGCACATACGACAAGATCCGCATCATCCTGCTCTACATTTTCCTCAAGAATGGTAAGGAGGAGACTACAGGTGACATAAAGAAATCAAATCTAAAGTTTGTAAAACTCTAAAAGTTCTGTTAGTTTTAGTTTTACTTGTTTTGTTTTATTACTTGTTTAAATCATTTGTACTGTTTGTTGTTGTATTAGTATTTCGTTACTATACATAGACCTGTTGAAATATACAGAAATGCTTGTGATCTGGAACCTCCAACAGTGAAATCATTTCTAAAATGTTCTGTCACCCATTAGAGCTTCAGCACAAAAAGAATGAAAAACATGTTTCACAGGATACAGAAAAAAAAGACCAGATAGCCTGACAATTCTACACAGCTATAAAAGGTGTTGGATTTTAGTAATAAACAGGAAGTATATAGCGTACATTTTGAGTTTTAATTAAAAAATATTATATGTGCACTGAAGTTACAAAACATGAATTCCCCTTTATCCCAGAACAAACTGAACATATTAAATGTAAACATACATTTTTACAGTTATAAGATATGGTGTGTGTGTGTGTGTGTGTGTGTGTGCACGCGTGTTCAGGCATCACGGAGGAGAACCTGAACAAGCTGATCCAGCATGCTCAGATCCCCCCTGAGGACAGTGAGATCATCACCAACATGGCCCACCTGGGCGTCCCCATCGTCACAGATGTAAGATCGTCACTGAGTGACACTTTTTTTTCTTCTCTCTCCTCTGCTTTTTCTGTCAGTATCGTTGTCTGCTTTCCATCACCTCGTTCGGTCTGATGTGCCCTGTGTGTGTTTACTCCTCTACTTCTTACTTATCTCTTTTTTTGCGAAGTATGTACCGTATCTTCCCCTCATTTACTGCATATGCACTAAACGGTGTAAACAAAATCTTTCTAGACTAATATGAGAGACATACAAGTGATTCTGGTCGTAATTTCTTTTGTCCTTCTTACACGTCCTCTCTTTCACCTCCTTGTCTCTTCTTTCCATCATTAGTCCACCCTCCGCCGAGGAAAGAAGCTGGACAGGAAGGAGCGCGTGAGCGAGCAGACCTATCAGCTGTCCCGCTGGACACCACTGGTCAAGGACATCATGGAGGTGTGTTTGAAGGGCTTAAATCACTATTTGATTTATCATATACATGTTTTTATTTGTGTGTTGTTGTTTGTTTGTTTTTTAAAGATAAGTAGTGCTTTATTTAACCTGCTGTCCAGCAGCCAAAACATCCTCACTTTGGTTTTGTTTTTTTCCTCAACCAAACCTAAATTGGAGGTCCAAAAACAAGAAAACTTCTTTATATTAGCAGAATTATTTACTTTTCAGCTGACGCACACACACAACAACCGTAATCAAACATCTGTTTTTCCAGCCTGGTTGTTATCAACTATATTTAGCCCCCTATTTGTGCAAAGCCAATTCTCCAATGGACCACATGGTTGCTAAGAGACGTGACGCAACTGTGAAGCCCCTACTGAAGTGTGTTTGTGTGTGTATGCTTAAGGCAGACAGTATCGCTGACAAAGATCTGTTTTGTCTTTTTGTCCCCGGGCAGGATGCTATTGATGATAAGCTGGACACCAAGCACTACCCCTACATCTCTACCCGCTCCTCCGCCTCCTTCAGCACCACTGCAGTCAGGTACACACACACACACACACACACACACACACACACACACACACACACACACACACACACACACACACATACATACATACATACATACATATGCACACAGTGTGGCATCTCATTGCATGGTAGTAGCCCTTTATAACTACGAAGACAGAAATGATGGTATTGGATCAATAGTAATTTGGGAAGGGAGATGAGTCTTACGGATCAATACTTGAGACAAAAGCAGAGCAGGGAGGTGACACTGACTAGGAGGTTAGTGAACCGTATACAGAGCCCTCTGCATCTAATAATTTAAACTTTTTACACATTTACCATAGAAGTTTCCACATTTTGAAACTGATTACTTTGCATCTTTTGAAATTATTGAATTCATGAAATTGTCTGCACTCACAGAAGATGAAAAATCAGCAATATTTTAAATAATGTATTTCTACATGACATCAACACTGAGTAAAAAAAGTTTTGAAAAGACAATATAAAGATAGTCACTGCTGAAAAGTCTCCTTACTTGCATTTGAGAGTGTGTGTGCGTGTGTCTATGAGGGGGCGTGATGAAGCCACATTGACCCCCTTCTGTGCATTGATTCAGCATCAAATCCTCTCCCGTTACAAACTGATCTGCCTCATTTGCTGTCCCTTCCCTGCCCCACAGATACAGACACACCCAGCACTGAGGATATATTAGGATACACGTAGGTTAGTCAAAGCAGATGAAACCTCTGATGCTAGAGTGTGATCTCTTTCTCTCAATGTGAAAATGTGGCTTTAACTCAGCTGATTTAGTTTCAGTTCCCAATTTAATGAGGCTATGATCAATATTTTTATATTAACAATGGATCAAATTACTCTGTAATACAAAAGGGGTCGCTCATAGTGACAAAGACACAGAATCAAACATAATGTTAGTATAAAGCTTAGTTGCATAATTTACCTCTTCATCCTTCCATATATGTATTGGTGGTCAATTCAGCTCAATTCTCAAAATATTGTGAGGGAGTGGGGTAAAAAAAATTAGGATGCCAAAAGAAGGAAAAAAACAAGATGCAAAACTGTAATAACGTGACTCTGTTTTCCTTTCTGCTCTGGCAGTGCTCGGTACGGCCACTGGCACAAGAATAAGACACCTGGAGAGTACCGCACTGGGCCACGCGTCATGGTCTTCATCATTGGCGGTGTGTCCTTCAGCGAGATGCGCTGCGCCTATGAGGTCACACAGGCCAATGGGAAGTGGGAGGCTGTCATTGGTGAGTAGTGCAACAGGAGGCGCCACTGAGCACAGGCCAAGATCAAGAACAAGGGTTCATATGTGTTAGTCTTTGGACGTGGCTACTCAAAGATTCACCCACGACAACCTTAAAGGGGGACTTAACACCCCCTGAAAATCTTGTTTTTGCTAACCTCCAGTGGTGGGTGTGGTCAGAGGTGAAACGGACTCAACATTCAACCTGAGAGGGGCAGTAAATGCTGCTTTTCAGGCTGGTGTTAAGTTACTCTTTAAAGTAACACAGAGTGGACGTGTCTCTAAGTGGACCATGTTTTATAAAAAGTGTGAAAGCTGATAAAAGCTGCGTCCTAATTCAGCGGCCATGTTCTTTCAAGCATTTTCAGAGAACTCTGTGTGGTTGGACCAGCAGGTGCAGGTTCAGTCTGGCCTTCAGGTCCTCTGAGGGACACAGAAGGATACAGCTGCCGAACCGGGACACAGCTTAAAAAAAATAAAAATAACAATGGCGGGAACCACAGGAAGTGAGGTGAATGGATAGTCTAACCCTGAGGTGACAGTGCAAATTCAGTACATAAAAAAGAAAGATAAAGCTCTTTACGACTCAGTTGACCTTACGTCAGAAGCACGAGGTGAAATTAATTGCCCTTTTGTAAACGTAATGCGAGTTTTTAAGCATTCTGTAATCAAGTTGCACTTTGTTGAAGCAAGCAAAAAAGAAAGTTCGGTTTTTTTACAACATTTTTGAAAAAAGTTGACAATCGCCGACAAAAACAATATCTCGCACCTGTGGCAAGCTAGATTTAATAAAAATAGGTTATAGTTTTAAGAGTCGATACAAGATTAAATGTGGTTTGATATTTCAGGTTTACATTTTTTTTGGCATCAACTATAAACAATACAAAATGACAAATCAGGAATTTAAGTTCAGGTTTCGCAAACTGAGCCCACCCACGACACAGCTCACGTAGGACAGCGTAATTTCCTTCTTGACTTTCATGCACCCAGGTCATGAATCCCAGATCTCTCACATGAATTTAATTAATTTCACAACAATCCTACCGAAGCAGTTTAAGTGTAATCTCATGTAAAGTATGTGGAAGGTCTAGCTGCAGCTAGCTGTTACAACCCGCCTATTGTGTGCAATGTGATATTTTAAATAGCCCTTTATGTTATGCCCCCCTGTACTGTTTATTTGATGTCTTAAAGCTTCGCCAGCCAGCCTGTGTTATAAATGGGAAAGTGTCTTGTTAGTTTTTATTGTGCTCTGCTTCAGCTGTTGTCTTTAAAAACAACTGTTGTCTTTGAATTGCAGCCACGTCATGTCTTCTTCTGTGTCCAAGTTTTATGTGTTTGTGCAACATGGCGAGCGTGTGTGTGTGTGTGAACTGTCAGTGGACGAGTGTGTCTCTGTGTGTATGTGCTGTATGGGTTGCTTGTTTTAACCCTTTTGTTTTTGGAGAGAGTGGGGGAGGGGGCGTGGCATGTGCTGAGAGATGAGTGGTGAAGCCGCCTCTGTTCCTCCACAGGTGCCACCCACTTGCTCACCCCCACCAAATTCTTATCGGACCTGCAGCACCCTGACTTCCGAGAGTCCACTAGGGTGTCCTTTGAGGACGCTGACCCCTCAGCCGAGTGAGGCAGAGACAGATTGGGAGGGAGGGAGAGAGAAATCACACTGAAAAAAGTAAAGGCAGCCGCGCAAAGAAGCCCTTTCTGAACCTTCACAGCACAAGGGCTTCCTCCTTGTTCCTTCTTCTTCTTTGAACACTCAGTTCTGTTTTATGTAACTCCACCCTCCTCCTCCTCCTCCTCCTCCCTGTTTCCCTCAGGGATGGGCACCCCCGACCTCTCCTCACTACATGGGCCGCTCCATCAGGCTCCAGTCTGCGTATACTGAGAGTTAGCCAATCGGAGTGGGAGTCCTGCTATTCAGTCAGGTGTAACCTGTCTGCTGTCCCTACAGGAAGGCTGAATCCAAATGTCTGAACTTCACCGCACTTGCAGACCACAGTCCAAATCCGCAATTCATCCAGTCTCCAAAGGGGCTCATGTGGACCCTCTGCAGACTTCTAGAGAGTCTGCTTGGAATGCAGACTTCACCAGACTTCGTTGATTGAATTACCCACAATTCATTGCAATAGGGATCTGATGTTTTTTTAATCGCAGGACACAATAAGAATATAAAATCTATATAAAACATAGAAGTATAACGAGAGTTTGTGCACGAGGCCCGTCTTATCAGGGGCTTCCGTATCTGGCCTCGCAAACTTGAGATGCCGATGGTGAGCACGTCACAGTACATAAGTCAGCAAGGGCCTTCGAGTCCGGAGGCTGGACATTTGAATTCAGCCCATCTGATCTCTGTGCTGAAGAGCGGCCATGTCTGAGGGGGCCGTGACCCCATCCCTGCTGCCTCCTCCCATCATCTCAGCTGGGTGGATTAAATCGCCCCTCGACAGCCACCCAAAGGCCCTTTGAGCTTGTTGAACACTCACTCCAGATTTAATCTACCCCCGAGATCCATCTTTATCAGTTTTTACCCTTCGCAAAGACAGTCACCTTGATTTGTTACTGGTTTCTTTCAGGACAGGTCCTTGAGTTGATGTTGGATTTCAAAGAAGGATTCTCTCCTTTTTTCCTTGTGTTTTTTTTTTTTCTTTTGACTCCCAGTCCTCTGACTTCGTCCATGTCACTTTCGCTCAGCCCACCATCACATGCTCACATGGCTCATGGCTCGTCCGCAGAGGGTGCTAAATATTAGCAACAGGTCATCTTTTTCATGATAATACTGTCAGGGTGCTGACACGCAGGGCAATTTGGCGGCAATGTAGATGGGAAACAGCGAGTAACTAATTAGTAAATATTAATTTCAGAAGAATTCAGTTGAGTTGCACAAAATGTTGCCCTTTGTATCATGGCCTCTATGATGCCTCTCTGCTGACACAGAGTCTGGGGATGTAGCAATGTTCCACCTGATATGCTTTAGCAACCTAATAAAAAGGAAAGATGCCGCACATGGTAAACAGCTGCCACTAATCCCCCCCTCCCCTAATGTAGGAGACACCTCATCTTTTCATCCTTTAGACCAGGAACTAGCAGGCTATTAGTTTTCAGTTTGTTGATGCAGAAACGGAAACTACATTCAAAAGAACCTGCGTAGAACTAGAAAGCACTCAAAGAGCGCATACCTCCGCCAAGGCTGAACAGTCCTCTAAATGTGTTATTTTTAAAATACAGACTGTTTAGAGGTTTTTAATCTACATTCAAATACACACAGTGATAGATGAGGAGTTCAACATTTGGATGAGACTCATTACCACTGAGTTATGGCCATTTAAATGAAAACTTTGGCAGGATTGCTTATAGTACGCATGTGTTCAGGCAGCTTATTTAAAATAAGCCACACCTCCAAGAATCTGGCAACTATTTAAAGTAAAATGGTATCTAATATGAAAAAAATGAATAACTTGGAGTAATCCAAATAGATTATATACCTGATTTGGTTTAGATTGGATAAAATGTGTAGTGTTCGCTTGTCAACTCTTGGAAAAAAAAAAAAGCAAAAGAATCTGTTTGCAATCGAGTTAAAGATTTGTTTTGAACCAAGGAGTGAAGGGAAACTAAAGGTTTCTCTTTAATACCTCGATACCTTATACCCAAACAAAAAGGTTGAGTGCTATGTAAACGGCCACATGGTGGAACTATCTGCACCAAAAAGCGATCAGATCTTCATCGGACCATGGCTATTTTTGAGAAATCCTGCAAAGAAACAAACACATGGGAACATTCAGAACACAGCCTCCGTGGCGGGGGTAATACATAATACCTACTTGCATAAATCTCCACGACCACCTCATTGCCTGTTTCTGTAATGTATTAGCAAGGTTACTTTTATACACACATTCCCTTTTAAAGTGGAACTTTCGCCCACTAGAGATAGAATATTGTAGTCTTGGGCATCCATCTCATTCCTAACTAATCTGCTAAAGCGATATCGTTTACAAACCAACTTTTGCTTTTATGGTTTTCTCAGTAAGCAGCTCTCACCATAAGCAGTATGGCCGCTCCCCCGCATACTGCCACATTCAACACTTCCTGAGCAAAATGGCCATCACTTACTAAAACAAGTCTTTGTTTTTGTTATGCTATTTTGGTCTAAGCCTAGCCATGTACAACAATTATTTAGTGGCGTTGGAGATCAATGTCACAGTGTTGTGTTTCTGGGGCAAAAAGGCCCACGAAGCTGTGTGTTTGGAACAGCAGAGAAGCAGGCGAGGCCAGTCCGAGGTTGACCTCCGTGACCCACACTAAACCCCCACCCCCCACATCAACATAATGACCCAACTCGAGATGGGCTTGCCTCTTTCTCTTCTGTTTTTACCTTAAGCTACCTCCACTTCCTGTTCTGACCCCTCATAGGATCCGCTTTAGTTTTACTGTAGGTGACTGTCATTGAAGTAAAGCGGCTAATCAAACCAAACTGGGAGAAACATGCAGCTTTGCAACAGAAACAAACCAATGTAGCCCAACTACTGTTGATAATGTTGAACCGGTGTGAGGAGTAAATCAAATGGTTTGTTTGCCTTTTTTATGATAAAGACTTTAGATGGCAGTAATCCATCTGTAAATCTGGTAATGAAGCGGCAAACAAATTTGCTTTACTCCAGTCTAACACCTTCCAGGTTTTACAGTGTCTGAAATGTGTCTTCAGCTGTCACAACAGTCCATCCCTGTGTTAATAGGGTAGCCGTGTTTTTTCAGCCGTCTGCATGCTCTTTAATTAAAGGCCCACATGGTCATGTGCACATTTTTCTAACACCTGATTGGCTGTGCTGTGTAGACAGCGTAGGTGTTGCAGCCCACCTGCTGCTTTAACTCAAACGGTCATGACAGTTGTGTGGCACCATCACTGATCTGTGTGCTTCCATATTGTTCAGATGCATGTATGTTTGTAGAGTGAAGGAGTATTGGTCAGGTGGAAGAAGTTTACATTTATTATTATTATCTATTTATTTAATCAGGGGAGAACCAATTGAGGGCAAGGTTCTCAGTCACATTGGTGCCCTGCAAATACATAATCAAAATGTTATACAATGCCACGTTCTTCAACATGAGTTTCAAAAGTAAATTTTTCATCTAACCAGATACCCAGGTACTTAAAACATGGGACGTTTTTAATTTGAGCCCCAGTTATTGTACTGATTGTAAATCTTTTATACTTTTTTCATTTGAGATCTGGTGAAGAGCATTTAATTAGACTCATCTGGATTTAGTAAAAGCTTAAGTTTAATCAGGGCCTTTTGAATAGCCAAAAAATCAGACTTTAAATTAGACAACGCGTCAATGGAGGGCGCTGATGAGTAAATAACTGTGAAATACAATGCTCCAATAGAAAGTAGAAATAGAAAAAAACACATGAGCTTTTCTAAACTTTTGGGCCATAGTTTTTTGGATCGCTCGTGTCGCCGCCGTTCTGCAGAGGCAGTACATGTGCTGCTTTCCACACTTTAGGAATACTCCCGGATACAAGAGTTACATTAAAAATAATAGGTGCGGCCAATAGTAAGAGTTTTGCATTCAAAAGGTCTGCTCCAGTAGCCTTTTTTGAGTCATCTGAGGCCAAGGCATGAAATACCTCCTTAACAGAGAACTTTACACAGACAAATCAAGATTAAAGTATTTCAGATCCGGATGGATATAACTGGAGATATGAAATAAGGTGAAAATCCCCAAATTTGGACCTCTGAGGTTTTCCACCCTTCCCAGTGAATCTCGCATAAGTCATACCTCAAGTTTTGGGGATTTTCCCACTTTCAGAAAAAATTATTGTTGTTCCTCTACAGGCTGACACATTTCTCTTAATTAATGTCTAAAACTAGTAACTGCAGCTGTAAGATAAATGTAGTGAAATAAAGGGTACTAAGTATCTCTCAGAAATGAAGTGCAGGATAGGAAAAACACTCACATTGGACTTAAACTTGTGTTTTACTCTACTCAAACTCTTTCATACGCTAATCCTGCTGGATAATTGATTATGATTTTATAACTGGGTTGCTCAGTGTTTGTATTTTTACTTTCAACATCATGTGAGACTGCCCTCATCTACAGTAGGCATTCATAGCAAGAGCTGAAAACACATTTTTCAGGCGTTTCGTTCCAAACGTGCAGATCTAACGCTGTGTGTGTGTGTGTGTGTGTGTGTGTGTTTGTGTTCTATGCATTTGCTGTCTCCAGGATCGACCAACATCTTCACCCCCACCAGCCTGCTGGAGCAGCTGAAGGCCATGAACAAACCAGAAGAGGAAGTGACGAGCTAAAATCCTCATATCACATCTCTCTCCTCTTTACCTTAACCCTGCCTCCCCCCTCCTCTGCCCATCTTACCTCTGTATCCTTTACCCAAAAAATCCTACATTGTGTATGCATCTTGCTTGAGAAGGGGGGGGGGGGNNNAAAGACGTCTTAGGTGATTAAAAAAAAAAAAATGTTGTATCAAACAATTAAATTGTTACAAGTATTCTCATGTTTTACAATGGATGCAACTAAATAAACTTATTTAAAAAGGTTTAAATATCAGAACAGAAGGCCATTTAAAACTGAAAGTACCAAAATGTAATATTGTATGCTATGAAACCTGCTAGAATGTGTAAAAGGTAGACATTTCTCTTTGTTCCTTTTGGGTTTCCTCCTTGGTGTGAGTTTTATCGGAAGCAGGTGGAGGAGGGATGTGCAGTTTGAGAGGTTGATGTTGTAAAATATATCATATCAGTCAATATGCAATATATAAATATATTCATCAGAGAGGAGTCCCCCTGCCCATTTAAAGTGTTCGTATTCAGTAGCATGCTTGGACTTGTGTGGACTGTTAATGTGTTTGTATCCAGTGTGGATGTTCTGGGAGCCGCAGTTAGCATTTAGCTTTTTTCCTAACACGTTGAGCTTGAATACTCCACTGAAAGCCTTTGTTTTGAGTATTGAAAAAAATATTACTGTTAGGAACATACTGGGCACATAGTTGGACAGAGGAGAAGCGGGCTATGCTACATGAGTGGTAGACATGTATAAGGATGTTTTGATACCGTTTTTCGCAGTGAAACCATCGTGTATGTAAGCTAACCCTACCGGCTGTCCTCCGCAACTCGCCATCTTGTAACGGTAAAGAAGTTCGCCTTCACCCCATCAATGTTGTTTGGGACCCGAGCGAGTCGCTTCGCAGGGCAGTGTGGGATTATAGGCGGCGCCGGGCTGACTAGACGCGAAAAACTTCATTTTGCATGAAGGTGAACAATTGTAATTGTATGCAAATTAGGGCAAAAATCACCTGGAAACCCCGTGGTGATTTGCCGAGAAGTTGCAGTTGTGGTGTAACAGGAGGTGTAGCGTATACCTGCAGCGGACGGATGTTTGTGGTAGTTTCTGGGAGCCGTCTTTTCTGTGTCGCTGGCCTCCAGGATTACAGATACAAACAGAAACGAATTGATGCTTTGCACGACGTCACGTCACGTAAATTGTGGTAGAAAGTGCAGGTTGCGTATTTACACAATGTTTGCTAATGAACAAGCTAGTCGCTAGCTTAGCTTGCTAGCGTTGACACGACCGCGGCGAAGAGTGGCGGAGGAGAAGTTGCGTTGTTTGTTCTCTTACAGATTGTTTGATACTCAAAATACAAATTAGTTAAGTATACGTTTAAAAACTCTTGGTTTCGCAGACGTTGGAAAGAGAGAGCTCTGTAAAAAGGCAGAATCATCCCTCCTCCGGCTGCTGAGACTGTAAGTATTGTCACTTTTTTTTTTGTCCGGAGAAACTTCACGTTTTATTGTCGAAATGGCCGTTGCTTGCTGATATTTAATGAATAATATTAAAAAGGGCCAGTTGTATTTCAGTATTGTATCCTGTCAGAATAAGTCTTATCATTGGTTAGTAATGTTTAATTGGGCCATGCACTGAGTAGTATTGTGTAGGCTATATGCCATATGTTGCTGTTTTAGCGTCTCACTGTGGACTGGTGATATTTCTGACTGTGAAGTAGTGATACTTTTCTTTTTAAAATGCCAATGTGAAGCCGCCGTGTTTGTGATGTTTAGCTGTAGCTGTAGCTGTTAGTCGTCAACTGGGAAAAAGAACTAATATCTATATTTTCTTTGTATGTTTCCTCCTCTGGTGCAATGTAAAACCCTCCAATGGTGAATGGCTTTGCAAAAAAGACAACTTTAAATCCACCCTTTTCACTTTTATTTCCTCCTTTCCTGGGCAAACATGTTGTATATTGCACTATAATGCGTTTTCTGTGATGCAAACGCTTGACTTTGTTTTTTTTTTCCCCTGTTATACTTTGCTGTTGTATAGGGTTTACTCTGTCAAATCAATTGATTTATATTAAAATTATTTATCAGAGGAAAAAAAAGATTAGTCTGTCCTAAAACTGTTTCGGGATTGTATGTTTGCGAGTGTTGAAGCACAAACGATACTTCCATGTGTACCTAATATGTACTAAGGCTGTCTAATAAATTGGCTTCCATTGAAATAAAGACTCAACTCTTTTCTTAAAAAAAAAAATACATAAACTGTCAAAAGTACAGTGACACCAAATGTTCATTCCCACCTTTATTTGGCTGCTTAGGGACAACTGGAGATTCCCTGCAAAATATTTAAAATGACCTACAGTTTGAAAAATAACGGTACAAAAGTATAAAGCATTAGAAGTTAACAAAAACATGAATTCATTAAAACATCCACAGTTCTATAGTATTTTTCAACCAAATGTCATAATTTAATCTGTAAAAATAGTCTTATTCCTGTTTGTGTTGGCTGCCCCGCCTGCATATAAAGATAGATCCACACCAGCCTGGATGCTTGAGGGCCTTTGTCACTGCAGAGCTGGTGTGTAAATGTTTGCTCCACAGTAGGCTAGTCAGTTGCATTAGACT
>LKNJ01000363.1:156993-179195 GCA_002120245.1 Maccullochella peelii | reverse complement strand
GAGATGTGTGTAGGTAGGTGTGTGTGTGTGTGTGTGTGTGTGTGTGTGTGTGCGTGTGTGTGTGTGCGTGTGCGCGCGTGCGTGCGTGTTTTGGGGAGGTCGCTGGCAGATGTCAAACAGTTGAAGCCTCACACAGACGTGCTGACAACTCTCTTAGTAACTGGGCACCTTAGGGGGGCAAGACAGGTGTGTGTGTGATAGAGAGGGAGGGAAACAGACGTGACCTACCCCCCTCCATCCCATCCCATCTGCATCCTGACATCTGACAGGGGCATCACACCAGGCCAATCCATGTGTGTGTGTCTGCGTGTGTATGTGTGCGGTGCCTCATATCCAATAGAAAGGTAATAGTATGTAAATGACCCCACATATGTCATCCACGAGAAGATGGGGATGGACACACACTTTCTTCCCCTCTCTATTACACACACACACACACACACACACACACACACACACACACACACACACACACACTTTATGCCCTCAGGGTTGGGGGGGTCTCGGCCCCTGTCTGATTTCTTTGGGTCAGTTTCTCACACTTCTGACAGGGTCACACACCTCTCCTCTCATTATTAACCTACAGTAAAATGCCACGCAGACAAACACTGAGTGTGTATATTGGTGGTGTGTGTGAGTGATTTAGAGAGAGAGAGAGGGAGAGTGTGTGAAGAGAAGAAATGACAAACTGTTCATGTGTATGTGGGAGGGAGATTGAGACAGATAGAGATGGAGAAACTGAGTTGTGTGTAGGAGTGTATAGAGAGACAGATAGAAAGAGTCACTCCGGTGTGTGTGTGTGTGTGTCCTCGGGGCATTACCTATCACATTAGCGATATGACAGACT
Organism: Maccullochella peelii; assembly: GCA_002120245.1. Taxonomy (NCBI): domain Eukaryota; kingdom Metazoa; phylum Chordata; class Actinopteri; order Centrarchiformes; family Percichthyidae; genus Maccullochella; species Maccullochella peelii. The sequence goes on along the minus strand of LKNJ01000363.1, from coordinate 178,348 downwards.
GCCCAGCCTCCTCTCTCATTTCATGTCAATCAAGCACAGTACATCACATTCAGCCAACAATACCTCACTTTAAAGAGAAGAAACACCCAATTACAGTTTTAACATGCTGCCCCTGTGCTTCAGGATAGTTTAATGTATATCTATGAGCATTCAGCACCATTTAGTAGCCTTTACCCTCACGGTTCCCATCTGCAGCCATATCCCTGCAGCCATTTCCAGTCCCACATAGGCTGCTTTCACTTTAATTTGGTTATAATATTATGCAAAATTGCCACAAGGGAGCACAAGTTTGTGAAAAATAATGGAAGCAGTGAATATATTGATGTTGTCACCTATTATTCAGGCTTTTGTACAGACTGCAAACTGATACTGCAACAGAGGAAGAACAGCGGCAAGGGGATCAAAGTGACATGAAAACGGAGTGCAGAAAGAATAGACTGTGTGTGTGTATACACGCATGTCCAGGACCTTACTTTTTGCTCCCATGATTCACAGTGTGCTGTTAGATGTATAAAAAATGAAATCCCCCCCCCTAAATTCCATCACAGTTACTGACAGGATTATAGTGTGTGTGTGTGTGTGTGTGTGTGTGTGTGAGTGTGAGGTGACAGGTGATGAGAGAGTCTTGCACTGTGGTCACTGCTGATACACAATAGGATTATGGCCAACACCTAACTGTGTGTGTATGTGTGTTCTTGTGTGCGTGTGTGTTAGCAGAGCAGTGACCAACGGGAGAGGCTCCTGAATGATAAACAGTGACTACATCTGTCTTTGTTCCCTCTTCTTTTGTCTTTATCTATCACTCCATCTATCTCTCCAACCATCTGGACCCTCTGTCCAATCCCCACCCACCCATCAGCCCCCAGCCCCTCAGCCCTAACACACACACACACACACACACACGTACACGTATACACTCATGTTGAGTACTTCCCATGTGTGCATTTTCATGTGCAACATATGCACAGAAGTTATGGGTAAATGTGGCTTAGACACATTATGTTTGTGTGTGTCTTGCATGTAAAGTAGAAATGATTTAAATATACAACAAAGTTGTTTTGCCAAATACGTTTTGAAGGAAATGTGTTCGCTAAATGAAATATGTTCAGTGGCAAAGTTTTTTCCAGTGCAGGACTTTAACACTGCAGACTGGGGTTCACATCTTCAGCCATGTGTGTGATTAGGTTTAGGCAAAAAAAAACTCACTTCGGTCAAGGTTAGGAAAAGATCGTCATTTTGGTTAAATGCTAGTAAAGTAAACACTTCATATCTCATGCTTCAAGTCACTCTTAACTTTGTCAATATTTAACCAACCCCACAATCTTTCCTAACCTTAATCAAGTGATTTGAGAGCCTAAATATAACCATAAAAAGTTTAGTTGCTAGGAGTGGATAATGAACATTTTGCGACTTGGCAGATACGCTAATTAATAATGTTTCCTCATTGTGTTGATAAAAAATGTAATTCCAGTGACATTATGTTTCAACTGTATTTGCTGTTGCAAATTAGTGCTATATAAACCTAATTTCTAGGAGACAGGGTTGTACATTGACAGAGACTGTTGAGTGGAAACGCATTAAGTAGGAGCAAGAGTGCACATAACAAGCTGGACAATGTGCAGCTGCATAATGGTATACACTAAACTATAAAAAGTCATTTCCCATCTCTCTCTCCCCTTATTTCCTGATTGCTCAATACTACATACTATCTAATGAAGGCAAAAATGCCCCCCCCTCACCCCTCCAACAAAGAATGAATAAAGCCATGCCTAAATGCATGTGTAACACCATGTTTAGTGTGAACACACATGTGTTTTTATGCATACACATATAATAAGTTCAGTTGAGTCTCCTTAAATTGTTATGAAGACAATGGCAGCACATGTGTGAAAGTGTAGCAATGTGTGTGTTCTTGTGTGTGTGTGTGTGTGTCTGTGGCCCCCCAGGCTCACTCCATCAACCTCCCTTCACCACCAGCTGTCTCAACTCATTTACATACTCTCTCCTCCCACTAATGGAATTAGCCACAAGTTTCCTGAGGTGAGGCAACACACACACACACAGGCAGACACAAACCTATAGACACAAGTGTGTGTGTACTGCATGTGTGTGAGTGTACAAGATATTTTTGGTGATGGTGATGTGTGTGTGTGTGTATTGGGGATGGGCCGCGAAGGTCAATCAGAAGACACACAAAGATCGTGGCTCAGTCCAAAACTACTCTGCCAAAACAATGAGAAACTAGAAAAAGTGATCATCAGAGCTTCCCTGCTCAACAGAGCCATGATGCATTTCAGTTTAGAGGTGTTTTAGATTAGATAGCCAGTGAGCAAACTCTAAGTAAGCCAATGTTGAAGTAATATTAAAGTAATAGGATGTGTTAGTTACTGTACCTGTTATGTTAAATGCCTGAGTTTGTCCTCAGACTTGCTGTGCACATTTAACATGTATATACACACACAAATTGCTAGTTTCACTAGTTTATACTGGCTTCCTGTTGCATCTTGCATCCAGTTCAAGACTGGTACAAGCATTGTGCTTCTCCGCCTCTGGATAATTTGCAGCCACGTCACTCCCCTGCAGTCACTCATCTCTTCTCTGTCCTGACCCCACAATGGCGGAATAAACCCTCCACTGAAGTCAGGGCAGCAGAAGCCACTGCCCATCTTCTGCTCAGGCTGAAATCTCACCTTTACAGACTACACCTAAATGTGCCATGCTAGCCATTGCTAACATTTCATTTCAGCAACAAAAACTGTTAGCACTTGAACTATAGCACTGAACACACTCTTAATTGTTTGTTTGGAAGGGATACTCTTACTATTTAAGTGGAGTTTGAATGCACTTTTAGGCCTTTTTCATGGAAGACACTTTGGCATGTCACAATTGGAAAAGCATAGGTGTAAGTACTAAAATGAATGATGGCTGAATTCCATTTAGCTTACTGTCACACTGCCATGGCTTACTGGGACACTTAAATAGAACAGCGCCATTGTTAATATTATTATTATTATTATAACATCTGGGCTTTTCTTACTACAAAGTCAAAATGTCTACTGTGAAAAAGGCCTATTGTTAAGTCGCTTTGGACAAAAGTGTCTGCCACATGAATGTAATGTAATGCAGTTGGACTTGGAAAATAAACTGAAAAGTGTTATGAGTTTTGCAGCAATCATATTAGTATAGTATTTCTCACAATTAATGTTAACATCGTCTCAATGTCTCTGATTCAGTGAAAAAACAAACATTCAATAGTAGAAAGTGTTTAATAGTGTTGGTCTAAATGTGTGAGATGGAAGTAGATTCACTTGCTTAGAAATCTTAGATGGCACATCCTGTAATTTATTCATTGTAGAGAATCATCATCATGTTCACAGATTGGGTAAGAAGATCAACAATTTTCATTGTTGTACTTTCATGATCATAGAGCTGAATGTGAACTGGTCCAGACCCAGGTTAGAAACTTTCCTTCCCACTGCTCCCCCTCTCCTTACCATGACCTTGAGAAAGTTTCATAGGTCCCAGTCAGCGTCCTCCTCCGGCCTTTTGTCTCCTTCTCTTTGCTTTCTCCTCTGCCCCTCTACGCCAACGGTGCTCTGTTTCTTTTTGTTTTGTCCTCCATCTCTCAGTCAGCAGGTCCCGTCCATCAATACAGAACTGTCAGTCACTGGAGTGACAATTGGCAGCTGTCGATAGAGTGTAGAGGGCCGCCAGTCTGTATATAGGCTTCAACTCCTAAAATGCTATCAGCTGCCAATACATAAACACACACACAAGCACATGCACGGCTTGACATGCACAGAAGCACAAAAACACACACACACACCGTATTCTCTTTGCATCCTCACACACTGATCATCGCTGATGCAGGAAAATTTGGTTTGGTAGCAACGAGATCAGATCAGATGAGGAAACAAAGAACCACCTTCTGACTATTCAATCTTTGGCAGCACACACACATTATTGTACTGATGAAGGTCTTTGACACAGACTGGAGTCACTGACACATGGCTCCCCCTACTGGAGACCTATAAGACCTTTGGCAATGACATTCCAGTCCCTGGTTACACTGTAGCACATTAACATTCATTAATTGATTCAATCATCCATCTATTCATTTAATCACTCCTCCCTCTCTCTGCCATCTTTTTCCTCTCACTTTGTCAAACTTCTGCTGTCTTCTCTTATTTATTTAGTTACTAAACTTGTATCATTCCTTTCCATCTTTACATTTGTGTCTTCCTTTCTCCTTTTATTTTTTCCTTTCTTGTTTTTTTTTTTTAGCCTCTTCTTTCATGCCCTTTGCAATTATGTGATGCAAGATCAAAGCTTCCTCCTTTTAGGTGTAAAAGCTGTATGTGGCATGTCCTCTTTTGATATATACATACAACTTTTAATAGATATCAAATCGGACTGACAATCAACCCTTTAAGGATAAAGCTGGATGATAAAATAACTTTGATCTTATTTTCATTGTTTTGGCCTTCATCATCATTCTGTCCATTATGATAATCATTGTGTTCCCAAATCTCAGTGCTGATTTTGGTGAGTATAATGTTATCAATACAACAAAGTCAGACAAGGCAAGAAACATGAGCGGTCAGAATATCAGACAGAAAGTGAGCACAAATGTCAGTAATAATCCACAACTATGGGAAGTACTAGAACCTGACCAATGAATCTGCCAGGCTGATATATCAACATTGGGCTGGTATCAGCTTGTCACAGATTTGTCAGTATCTGCATATATATCGACCGATAACTAATAAGAAATTGCAGTACAGAAATATCAAAGATATGTTTCAGGTGAGGGCAGCACGGTGGTGCAGTGCTTAGCACTGTCGCCGCACAGCAAGAGGGTTCTCGATTCAACCCCACCGGTCGGCTAACAAATAAAGTGGAGAGTGCAAAGTTATTACACCCTAATTTACAGTTCTGTTGCTACCTAAGTCCATGAATTAAAAGAACCGAGTGCATCAGAACCAGATAGAAAGAAGTGGAACAGAGCAGACGAAAAGAACAGATACTGACAGGAGATGGGAGGGGAAATGCCTGTCTGCCTTCTCTCTTTTACGCACATGGCGTCCATCCGTATGAGAAATGTGATTACAAATGAGAGTGTGAGTGAGAGAGCGGAGTGCCACAGCTGGCATGGCATCTGGCTTGGCATATCGTTGCCTGGCCTCGCCCGCTGCCTGTGCGCTCTAATGTGGCTGTCGACAAGCCCATTAAGAAGCCATTACTAAATGCTCTGTCTCTGCTCCTCTTCCACGCCTTATAGCACAGGCCCGGGGGGATGCCAGCAACATGGAGGAGAGGGAGAGGAGGAGAGTGATAGAAAAGATAGAAAGAAAGGAAAAACAGGTGGAGCAAAAAATGAAGACGGGGAAGTTTGTTAGAGAATTAAGTAGATTTAAAGCTAAAACACTGGTGTCCTTTGTCTGTGACTGTGCCAGAGACAGAAAGTGATGGAGAGTAGAGACTATGAACTCACTTTATACTTTACCATCAAAACAGACAACTATGTGAGGACGTTCTGCCTCAGGGTCTAGTAGGAGGAGGTGTCAGGTGAAGTCTTCACATCCGGACAAAGTTCAGTGCAGGTCTGAATAATTTAGATTGTAATTTTAAATCGGCTACAAAAGTCTTTCAAAGGGTGTCAGTAAAGGAAGATGATACATTTGTGGAAGATATTGTTAAGGTATATTTTTTAAGAGCAGAAACAATTAGTTCATTAACAGAAATTCAAATCATATAAAAAAATCACAAGTTTCAGCTTTTCAAATGTGAATATTGTATGTTTTTTTGGTATTCTGTGCTTTGGGTTGGTCAGACAAAACAAGAAATTTGAAGATGTCACCATGGGCTCTGGGACATTTTATAGTCTATTCAAATTAAAACATGTTCATTCTTCAGTACACCATTCTTTATTCACCAAACATTTTTGGCTATCTTGCCCTCACCCACCTGATGAATACAGCATGATGTAATGTAGAAGAGTTGTGCTATGCGTTTTAATTTGAATGGACTTTAATGGGCATTGAAACTCACGTAAGAAACTGTTACATTTCATAGACCAAACAATTAAAATAAAATAAAATAATAGTAATAGGTAGATCAATCAGGAATCAATGACCCTCACCAGGCGATCCTTATAATCTAGCATAAATAAGCATAGTAGAGAAAAATAAAAATATACAGATATATAAGACTGACTCCAGACTGGATCAGAAGCCAACTGATCAAAGAATCTAAAAAGGTTTACAAATTATTTTGTTGACTTTTGTTGATAATTAATGAATGGTTGTGAAATCATCAAATATATCCTCTAAGTACCAATGCTGATTACATTTCACAAAACACAACGACATTTCAGATTACCGAAAGGGAGGGACAACTCTTCTTGTTTGTGATGAGAGAGAGAGAGAGAGAGAGAGAGAGATGTTTTGTGAAATGTCGTGTTTTGACCTTCAGGGCCACTGTAGGTGACCCCTAACTTGGCTGACAACACTGAACATAAACACTCAATTTGCAATCTTCTTTATTTGTACTTCTCTTCATTTTCCCAGGCCAGGTTACAATGCTGCCTGCCTTGGAGTGCAGATGAGGAAACTTATCAAAGACGTTGTAGGTGGCGAACACTGTCTTGAACGGCTGGAGGGGAGGAGAGGCAAGGCAGAGAGGACATGAAGAGGAGGGACATAGAGAAAAAAAATAGAGAAAACGGGGGACATTAAATCTTTTTGTAAAATATCAGTGTTCAAACATGAGGCAAAAAGATTATTGGCTGAAGAACACTGAGGCTGCCATGATAGTTTTCTGGCTTTCATAAATGCAGATGAAGGTGTACATCTATCCATTATGACTCACAGATACACTCACCAAGACCATGTGCAACTTCCTGCTGTGTGTGTGTGTGTGTGTGTGTGGAGCAGTGAATTGCTCTTTTCATGACTGAATGTGACAGGTTTCTCATCGGGCCCTGAAGCCTCCTCGCAGTTAGAGACCATGTACAGCACAGCCCCCCAAACAATAAACACACACACACACACACACACACACACACACACACACACACACACACACACTCACATGAACGCATGCTGAACTGGGTGATGATGTAAAAGAGAGAGTTTTCTGTAAAACCACAGAGTGCTGGAGACGTTGTTGGTACCACACGTGCGTGTGTGTTTGTGCGTCTGCACCGGCTGCTGGAACTAAGCGGGGCTCTTAATCACGGTTGTAACGGGCAACATTACTGGCAGCGGCAGCAGGCTAATGATGAATGCCCGAGCCTCCGTGCAAACCCTGACCTCCTTTTCTGCTGCGATGCACAAAAAGCTCTAGCTCTCTAACCAAAACACACACATACACATGTATTCGTGTACACACACACAAGCAGGCATAAGTTTGCATCAACACCTACATCTTGACAAAAAACACTGCTGAGGCAAAGGAACATGGATAAAAATGCTTGCACACACACACGCACGCACACACACACACACACACACACACACACACACACACACACACACAAAAACCACACTTTGCTGTTCCATAGGTGATTTTGAGCCCACTTTTATTATAAGCCTCGTTGCTCGAGGAATGCAGTGTGTGTGTGTGTGTGTGTGTGTGTGTGTGTGTGTGTGTGTGTGTGTAGGTGTGACATGATACAACCTATTCTCCTATTTGCCCTCTTAACCAATCACTTTGATTACCTAGAGAGGGCAGTGTGATGTGAAAAAACCCCCAAAACATATCTTAAGCTTGGCACTGGAAGAAGACAGCAAACGAAAAATTGAGAAGTAAATGAGAGAGAGAGAGAAAAGAGAAAGTGGAGACATAAGAGTATTAAATGAAATGTAAATGAGAGAGAAAGAGCCAGAGAAATAGAAATAAGAGAGAAAGAGAGATCAGTACATGAGAGAGACAGATGGTTAAAAAAAAGCAGTAAACGAGAGAGATTTTGCAACAGAGGGAGTGAGTAGTTATAAACGAGTGTAAAGTTTTGATGAAGGACAAACTAATGTCACGGACTGGGGCGGTTCGGGCTTCCTGCTCCCCGGCTACCACATGTGATCCCGCCTGTCACTCACACTCCATCGCCATGACAATCATCGTAATGCCGACGCCTGGGGGCGGGGACAAGCCTGTCCTTGTAACAAACAGAACCCCTCCGCGATCTGACGCCAACAACTGCAGAGAAGATCTCACACACACACACTCACACACAACGACCATCACACGATGATGCTACACAATAGAAACTCTTGCACAAAAAAAGTTTAAGTTAAAGCACATTCCTGTTTAAATTAAACTACATTTTTCACTAACAATGATGTGATGTGTTACTGTCACGGTGAGCATACTGCATGTTTTGTCAAACACATTGATTGCGTAATATGCAGCATGTGGTCGCCTGTGCATCTGGATACATGTGTGTTTGTGCTTATACATTTACTCATTGTATGCATTCATACAGTGCATGCCAGTTTGTGATCGGTGTGTTCACATATCATATGTGTGTGTGACAGAGCAGTGAGAGAGAGGGACAGTGTGTGTGTGTGTGTGGTAGGGAGCAGGGACTTGTCAAGCTGAGGAAGAGATGGCAAACTGGATGGTGATGCCAGCCCTGTGTGACAGCTCCTTCACACACATATGCACACACCCGCGCGCATACACATACACACATGCTGTAACCCCCCTAACCTACCCTAACCCACACTCTAGAGCTGTGAAAGCTGGGATGCAGAAAGAAAACGAGACTGGTGGAACCTCCTTTTAACTGGAGGCTGATTGGTGTGTGTGCGTGTGTGTGTTTGTGGGGGGTGATGAGCTGGTGGGGAGGGAGGAAGGGAGGGTGGAGGTTCAAAGTGTCACATCAATTTGTGGCTGTGCTGTTTCTGAAAGAGGCTAACCCCACTGCCACTTAGGCTTAGCACAACAGTGAACAGCATACTGGCAGACAGGACACATACATACAGTACACACACGCACACACACACTTATACACATGTAGAATACTTGCAGACCTACACAGAAATGCAGGCCCACATAGTTATACAGTTTCTACAGTCGTCAAATTCCAAATCCTTCACAAGGTGTATGTGTACCTTTGTCATTTTTAATTGCTACTGCAAAACATTCTTGTTTCAGTTGAAAAAGATGTGCCATGAGCCATAACACAAGATAACAACACATTACTGACAATATTTGTGGTAATTTTACATACAGGATGACATCAGTGCAGCAAGGCTTGAGAAACGCAACGCCATGCAAACAGTCGCTAAACAGGCCTTGATGCAACATCTCCACACATCTGTGCACACACGTGGTTGATTTGGATGTCATTTTCTGTAAATCTATCAAAGCATTTGCCTGAAATTGTATTTTGGTGGGATGCTCCATTGTGCCTCTGAGCCCAGAGCGCAAGCAGCCAACTGAGGTGAGGTTGCTGGTTAAAAACCCCCTGGGGTGACCTGGCCGGGGCCCCAGACCACTTTAACCACTCGTCTCCATTAACAGGCTCCCAGATATCATTATGCTCCCTGGGGACCAGGCGTGCTCTAACCAACCATTTACCCTCTCTCCTCTATTTCTCTCTCTCATCTCTCCCTCTCTCTGTCATGATGTTACTCAATGAAAAAAGACAACGGGGAGAAAAAATATGAGATTGATTTATTTGCTTCAGTGTTCTTTGGGATGGAGTCCTCTCCCTCTCTTTCTTTCCCGTTTCTCTCTTTCTCTGCAAACTGAAACCAATTAGCGGGCAGAGCACTTGTAGCGGGGAATGTAGGGCAAGCGAGGAGTAATAAAAAAGTATTGACTTTTCTGTGACTGTATGCGGCGTGAAAGGGGTGCCGCGGCCTTGTCCGACATGAAAGGAGCTCCATTAATTTCACTTATTTCACCCAGGCCCCTGTCAGGAGGCCCTAATGCGTCCCAGGCGCACTTCTCACATGCAGGCACTCAGACAGCGCAACACAGCTCCAGCCTGGTTACCAAATGAGTTTACAATATATATCAGAGCAAGAGAGAGAGAGGGGAGCGCAAGAGAAAGGAGTAATTTCTAATTCCCTGGTTGAGATACAAAGCGAGGCCTTTCATACGTAGCTAATTTTGCCCCAGCCTCACCTCCTCATCCTCCTCCCGCCTCGCTTTCTCCCTCTCGTTCTGCATCACGTAAAGGCCACATATCAGCCTGAGAATAAGACAGTAAGACACTTTGGGTTCAATTACCTAGTGACCACTCAGTCCACCAAAATCAGCTGCAAAGGTTTACACCTTTGTACAAACAATGCTTCTCCTTTGTAGAAACAAGCTTATTTAAACATACACAAATATATATATATATATAGTGGATTCATACTCATTTATATATATATATTATACATATTTGATATAACATGGTTTTCAGACAACTGCTTATGGTAAGGAAAAAAAGTAGCCATTTCAAATTCTTATTTGGTGCCGTTTTCACAGCAGTATGGTGGCACATCAGACCTTGATGTAACTTGTAGAAACAGCCTCAGAACCTGTTTAACCATGTCAGCAACCTGCTACTTGCTGCTTTATTATCTGCCCAACTTTGACATATTCAAAGAAAATGCACAAATCTCAGCCAACAGTTTATCAGCTAGACTCTACTTTCTCATCACACTGCTTGCATACTTAGTTGTAATTTGTGCCATTCAGAACCTATATCCACCTCTGACATACAATTTTTGGGGGCTAGTGTAGGGCAGTGCATTTCCCATGGCTTTACCACGATTCTCTGGAAATTTTATTCTGACTCCTGATTAAGTAAAACCAGTTAGCAATGAGAGGCTCCATGAACTTTTCTCATCAGGCTCTTGGGGTTGGCCTACTGTCACCAGATAAATTCCATTCCATCCTAGCAGCATTGTGTGTGTGTAAGTATGTGTGTATGAGCCTGTGTTTGCATGTACGCATGGATGTGTATGGCAGAGATAGAAGCACCCCATGAGTGTCTGTGTGTGTGTGAAAGAGAGCGAAGAGTGAGAGGCTATCTGCAGACAGAAACTAATCAGTGCGTGTGAGATAAGAAAGCAGCCTTTATGGTGTATGGTAATCAGCCCCCCCCCCCCACACACACACACACACCCCTCGGCCTGCCACCTCCATGCATAATCACCACGACTTATTCACATGATTGATGAAATATGCGTCTGTGAAATCCGAGCTGCTTTTGTTATCATCCTGTTTTTCCCCTCTTCCCCCTCTCTTTCCTTTTCTCTCAATCTTTTTTTGTCTAGTTCAACCTCTCTGTCTTTCTAAATATCCCTCCCCTGCTCTGCAGTGGCCAAAGATGTTTGGAACCATGTACAAACAAGAAATTACACACACAGCATGGGGTTCCTCTTGAAACTATGTACATGCACACACACTCACTCTACACATACTTTTCTCTAATAAGGTAGTAATATGATGCATGAGAGATGCATGAGAAAAGCAACATCATCTGAAGAGGAATATGAAGAAAAGGGAGAGGAAAAAAGAAAAGATAAGATAAGAGTGAGAGAGAGCAAGCAAACGAGAAGACACATTAATTGTTCTGTCCTGCAGAGAGAAGTGTTGGCTGGATTAGAGGGGGATGAGAGGAGAGAGACAGAGAGAGAGAGAGATGGAGTGAGAGATGGAATTAGATGGATAGATTCAGAGAGCTCTTGTCATTGACACTCAGTCGCATTAATCAGGGAACGGATGCAGAATTCACAACTAATGCAACATAGAAAAAACAAAGCATTTAAACAAAAAAGGAGCAACAAGTCCATACGCGGACACAACTACTGAAGGAATGAGTTCACGTGTGTCTGTACACGGTGACCAAAAAGTTATTGCAGTAATTATCAGGAATGTAGTCTTCACCAGAATTGATAAACATGACTGTAAATACATAACATACATCTTCATTGACCTCACTGACTTAACTGTTGTGAGTCTTGAGGTGTCTCTTGAGTTTTATAGTGTTCTTACCAACTTACAAACACTCCCTTGTTCTTTCCATGGCTCCATAAGTGAGTTCTGAGGTCTGAATACTGGGTTTTGGCCTTGGGTTTTATAAATAAATAAATTAGATTATGTATTTATTAAATAGATTATTTATTTATATATAAAATAAACACATTTCATTAGGTCTTTTTTCTTATGAGATTTAGTCCATTTTTGTTCAGGGTATACTTCTCTACTACTTCTGCTGTTTTCAGGTCAGGTTCAGCTCTACCTCCTAGAGGAAGAAGGTTTGGCAAGAGGACTGGGCTGAGGAAAGTTCAGCTAGATTAAACCTGGTTCAACTTTTGCTGCAATGCAATGCAGCATCACTCGCAAGGTGCAGCGGTGTCTAATCAAATACATGCACACCCGCATTCCTGGTAGATTACTTTGTAAAGTGAACGCTGCATTTTTACTGTTTGTCTGGCGAGAAAGATAGAATAATTGCTGCAGTATGCCTGATAGTATTAAAAACCTCATAGATGTACTCAAACCGGCTTTCTTGGATCACATTTCGTTGTCTCACCAATATCTGAAACAACTCTCCCCCACCAACGCAGCAGCACCTTGGACTGCTCTCCCCCGCCTACTTAGAAGGGTAAAAAGACTTTGGCCCAGGACTTGCGGGGTTTAGACTAACACACAATGTAGGAAGGGACTAGGAGAGACAAAGCTTGGGAAGAGGGCTGGGACTAGGACTGATCTGGGTTGAGAGTAGGCACTGAGGGAAGGTGGGGGCTCAGACTGAGGATAAGATTAAGACTGGGGCTGGGGCTGGTGAATTAAGGCCCCCAGCCTCAGGGTGCTATTACACATCTATAATGAGAAACGGAGAAGAGGGGGGCTTGTCTTTGCACCTCGGCACACCTTAGATTAAATATGCACAATTCCCATGCAAAATGGGCCAGGAACAGCCGGGACCAACGTTGCTGTCTAATCCCCTGTGCTGGAGTTGTTTCAGCCAGGGTTAACAGGCTCATCAGTCAACACAGGCTGCTTAGCACAGGACATCAAGGCCATTTGCAGGTTTAAGTGTTTGTGATTGCTTCCCTTTCCAGATCCCACCGCCACCCCAACCCCCCACACATGCTCCCTGTGCTGGCTAGTGAGAATATGAGCCTGCAATAAGACACACACAGACACACATGTACAGACACTCAGGCATGCATATATATCAACCAAATAATAGCATAGGTAAAGGTGTGGCTTTCACATAAACATCAGGCTGCGTACCAAGTGTACAAAACAAAGTATACAAACACACAAACACATTGGAAAGACTAGATTCCCACACACAGTGACACATGCTTTTACACATACACACCTTGTATCACCAAAAGACACTTCTTTCGTCTGAGACGTCACATGGATGGATGGATGGATAGATATTTTTTATAATAATAATTATAAAAGAGTAAAACAATGGACTAGGATTCCTGAGGAGAAACTGAACATTTAAGATGTAAGAGGAACAGATCTTCTACCTGCTATTAGAAAATGTATTCTTTCGCTTTTTTGACTGCAAAACACACATGTAAGTCTATGTATGCTGTCTGCTGCATCCTCTGTGTCCGTCTACACCGTAGATTCATCACAATCCATTTGCATTTCACAGCCAGGGTTGACTTCTATCACCAACACACTGCTGTATGAGAGTGCTGTCATGTTCCTCAGCTATGTGTGTGTGTGTGTGTGTGTGTGTGTGTGTGTGTGTGTGTGTGTGTTGTATTGTGCATTCAGCTATTTGATAGTGGTTTGCAAGAAAAGGGGTGGGGGCAAAAAAAAAGTTGCAGCTAGGTACTGCAGATGAAGAGGACAGAGAAAAAGAGAACAAGTGTGCAAATAAACAAGACAGCAAGGGAAAGAGAGTGATGGCAGGAGATAGAGATAGAGATAGGCAGTGATTATACCACACTACATACAGTATGGTTCAGTGGAGCATATCTGCACAGGGACAGGCGGTCCATTAAAACCACAGGCATCCTTATCCTGCTTGTCTGCCTGCTTTCTCTTACATCCATGTATACATGGAGAGGAAACTATGTAAATAAACCTGAAAGCAATCTCTGATCTTGACTTTGCCTCAGAATAACCATGATGACAATGCATTTTGTAAAGTAGGTATCTTTAATTTTTTGTCTGACTGAAACTAATGCTAACATATACTGTATATAATGTATGCTAACTATTCAATTAATTTACATTTGGAATGTTTTTCTCACTCTTTATTATGGTACATCTAATCCACATCATTTCCTGCTAAATTGTACTACTTGAGTCTCGCTAACCCCATGCTATAATTAAGGATTAAGGATTATATAAGGATTGTAAAATTGTAAAAAGAGAAATAAAAATTTCTCTTTTTACAATTTTACTTGTCTATCTTTACCAGTTATAGTCTATTAATGTTAACAGCAAACACTAATGCCAATTAGAGCAAACACTAAAGGATTACTTGTAAATTACTTTTAAGAAAAAACAAAAGCACATATGAACCTTTAAACTGTAAATTTGTTTCAGACTTGTTGTGTGGCCTTTATTTACAGTAGGCCTGAAGGTTGCATTCAGGCCAAAAGAAACAAATCGTAACATACTACTGAATCCTACTCAAGGCAGAATATTTTTAATGATAAACTGCCAACACCATTTTTATTTATTAGTTTTAAACAGGAGCTTGACACAAATTCATACTATTAAGTTAAGAAATTGGCCTGAAGTGACCCGAGTTAATCTGGTCAAGTTGGGTCCAACAGCTTTGAACATAAATAATACAGTCTAATGTCATTCATTCTCTTAAGTCACACCAAAATATGATTGCTAATCATTTAATTGAGACTGTCCATTTAATATCATGCTGTGTGCACTCGGCCCTCATCATTACTCTGTATGCAGGCCTAGCAGTGCAAAATGCCACCATAATGGAAGCGAAGTGTTGGGTTAATTGATAAATCTGAGGTCCTGAGTAGGAATGAGAGTGGCAGGGGGAATGTTTTACGGCTGTGCAAATGAAGGGGCTGCAGAGTTTTACACACGCTGTAAAATGGTTATGGAGAATTAGCGTTCTTTCTCACTGCAGTAACCTAGACACTAATGCAGCAGAGCTGGAGAGATGGATGGACATGATAACATAAGAAATACATACACTGACAGACACACATAAAAGGTGGACACATTTTCTGCCCCTGCCCCACCTAATTCCATTGTCTCTACTTGTGGCCTATTTCAGTTTAGGTATTAATTGCTAATGAATACTGTTCCCATTAAAAAGACCCATCATACATCAGTTGTATGCATCATGGTGATACATTATGGCTGGGGCCATTAAGAGTGAGCCAGCATGTGTGTGTGTATGTGTGTAGACACACTTGCTGTCCTCGTTGCCTGAAGCTTTGCACCCACAATGCAATAATGACAATAATAAAGCTATACCATAGTAGCTGGGAGGAGACTAGGGTGTGTCTCTGTGGGGTAAGAAGGGGGGGGTGTTTGAGTGTGTGTTGTGGCGAGAGGCAGTAACGAGGACGATACTGGGGCAAGATTAAAGTGTATGTGTGGTTGGGCTTTCGGCAGTGGTCTATGTATGTATTTATGTGTATGCATGTGAATGTATATGTGTGTGCATGTGTTCGGGGAAGCAGGGATGTCTGTGCACACGTGTGTTCTGGTGTGTATCAGTATGTGTTTGTTCTGATCAGACGCTAGCTTTTGAAAGTTTTGACGGGTATCAGTCTAATGCGAGGGGAAGGAAAGGCTTGGAGTGCAGACAGACACAGACGTGACCACTCACTGTAGTGTACTTGATTAGCACGTAGCCTCCTAATTAGCTGTCCTCTATGGTTACAGGCAGTACCGCTGGTGACATGGCTAATAACACAACCACAAAATTAGCATGGACAGAGAGGGCTTTCCCATATCTGCATTTGAAATTAGTCATAGCTGGTACAGAAGCTAAAAAACCTTCGAGTATTTCATTTTACAATGAACATTACAGTGCTGGCTGTATTAAACTTACAACTTAAGAGTTTTAGGCACTCAAAAAACCTAGCCTTTTGTAGTCTTGCTTCAATACCAACAATTCACAAAATAAGTCACAGTCTTGCCATCTTTGAGTGCGTGGATCATGATTAGCTTAATACAGCCATTCAATATGATTTAAAACAGTAACAATGATATTGTAGAAAACTGTAGAGAGTGTACACAATCAGCTTGAGCAAGAGAACAGCAGTATCCTCTTTCTTAAAGATCACAGTAGTTCAATGTTTCCTGATACAATGATCAATTATACAATGTCATCTGTTTTGATCTTTCATACTCCTTTCACAACCTGTGTTTTATGAGCTCTACTCAACACATGTTCAACTTGTTTCAACATGTTTGACCCATTTACATGAGACTGCTGTCATAGGTTAACCTCTGGTTGTCAGTGTCAGGTTGTCCATTCTGCAGCTGAAGTTCTATACACATTACTGTTGAATCATAGAGATACACAGACTTACAACAAATGATATTAAATCAATACCAAATAAAGATATGTTTCCCTCTCTCTCACATATTTGTTCTCTCTTACTCACCCACTCACTTGCTTTCTCACAAATTTCCCAGCACAGATAAAACTGGTCTGGAGGAGGTTTGCAAAGTCAGGTCAGATAATGCATATTTAGTGTTTCAGGCTGGTATTGAGATGTGGTGGATGTGAATAAAGCACAGAGCTGCAGAAGAGGGTCTGAGGTATATGAAACTAACCTTTACCGGGGAACCTGGGAAGTCAAGGCATGGGCACATAGGAGCTAGAGAAAGGTCAACCATTACACAGCCCCCCTTGGCCTAAGATGGGGCCATTGAGCTCCTGGAGAGGTGGGGACTGGCATCTATGTGATTATGTGTGGATGTGTGTGTGTGTCCTGACAGGCTGGGCCACATTTGCATTGATATATTTTCTTACTGTGACACAGATGGCTAAGGTAAATAAAGGTCCAGGAGCCATGTGCTATTTCTAGGGCTTGGTTTGGAGTGGGGATGCTGTGTGCATACTGCCAAGAGCTGTGATGGTCAAGCCAGAGAGCTGTGGTCTGGAACTAGGAAAAAACTGGGCTATGTTAATGATGAGGCTTCAGGCTGTGTAGAGGGCTGAAGCTAGGCTTAGGGTGATGATTACAAGCAGGGCTAATAATGTGGCAGAGGCTGGGTGAGAGGGCTGTGGCTAGGGTTTGAAAATAATTAGGAGCATGGCTGGATAACATAGCTAGATAATGTGGCTGGGGGGAGGCTGGCTGGGCACGGTATGAAGATGATGAGTACCAGGGTTGAGCTGTCCACTCCATTGGCCCTCTGAGCTGTGACAAGAAGCTCTGCTGGCTGCTGCTGTAGCTCGAGGTGATGCCAACGATAGGACTAATGCACTAATTACCACAGAGCGAGAGAAGAGAGAGAGAGTAAATAGAGGTAGAGAGAGATACAAAAAGATGGAGCGTCAGACAGAGAGACGAAAAGGGGAAAATCTCAAGTCTGATGAGCTCTGAGTGACAGCAGTATGACACGACTGGGCTGAGAGCAGGCACCGCTATCTTCATCATCTTCTTCAATAACATCCTACACAGCAGCAGCAGTGTTATCATGGAGACAAGGGAGGTCAAGTTCAGCAAGCATGTATGAACGTGTGTCTGGATGGTATGTGCGTGCATGTGCAAGTGTGTATATGTTTGATATTGTTTAGGCAAGTGTCAAGTAGGAAGCTGTCATTTTGCAGCATCCATCAGAGAAGCAGTTAGATGTTAGGGAATAGCTATATGTGTGCAAACACACACACACACACACACACACACACACTTACATTAAATCTAACATAACTTACTGGTACTGTGTTGCACTTTTTGACCAATAGTGGCGATGTAGAGGAATGTTTCAATAAGCAGATAGCAATATTGTTTGTATCTCAGGCAGTACCAACAAGCACATGCACCCCCTAAGCATGGAGGGATGATGTGATGACATAAAACAGTATATTAAAATATCAGACGGTAGACAAATTTATATCATCTCACAATCATCATACTGTCATACTAGCTATGACATACCACAAACCATATGGGGATTTTTTTGTTGTAGTTTGTTTTGTTGCAAATAGGATTCGATGATGGCTGATGCTTTGATTTGCGGCCTGCAATACTTTTCGGCTTTAGCAAATGTCTGCGTGTAGAGTTTCTAATTTGAATGGTGAGCTAAATTATCCCTGATGGCTTTAATTTTGGTGGTATCAGTGAAAACCTTAATTTACCACACATGCTCAAACACAAAGACTGTACAAGCTTCCCATCAATACTGTATTTTGCAAATACAGCATAGATGCATCGAGCAAAACAGATCTTACTCCCTCAGCCCTGTTGTCAGCTGCAGGAGACCCCATTCACCTGCCCACTCACTCCCCATACTTATTTATCTCCACTTCCTCGGGCTGTGTTAGTTCATTCCCCTGTTGCTGCGCTCTCCTTCTTCCCTTGCTCCTCTCTCTCTCTTGTTTCACTCCTCGTTTCCGGGCAATTGGGTCTGGGTGCTGGTGGTGGGGGGTAAGAGGTTGGGGTGGAGCTGCTGGGAACTTTGTGTGTGTGTGGGCACGTATGTGTGTGTGTGTGTGTGTGTGCTGGGAAGTGAGCTAATAAAGGACGGTGATCCATGAAAGGCCTTGAGCAAAGACACAGTCAATTACCTAATGCCTGGACCAGACCGCAGGGCCTACGCACACACATTCTCTCCTTAACAGACTCACACACACACACACCCATGCATGCACCTCATTTACGTATACATGGAGAGGGGGCAGTGGAGGGCATAACTGGGAATTGTGTGTATATGTGTGGGAGGGTGTGCATATGCGTGTGATGGAGAGCGGCGATTTATTAAATTGCTGTCACTTTTGACAAATTTGTGCAACTCAAGTTGAAAGGGTTAGGCTGCACTGGGTTCTCTGTTTTTCCTCTTTTCTTTTAGAGGAGAATAATACCTTTCAGACAGAACCCAGGCAACAACAGGATAAACCCGTGGCTGCCATGCATGAGTTGTGTTGTCTGACCTGGCTTCATGTCCAAGCTCCAGACCTGGGTTTAACACGGTTCTGACATTGATTGACTTTGATGTGAAAGGGTTTCTATAATAACTGTATGATCACTATAAAATGTGTATAGGATTACTATAAACTACTAGATGTATGGTTGAAAGAGAAGGAACATTTTGTTCTTCTCAATCTCAGAGACTTTTGACTCTTGATTGTATAGGTTAGTTTGTTGCATTAACATGAGGTGACCCATATAGTAAAAAAAAAAGTGTTTTCCTACACAATCATGTTAAATCTAGAGCAAAACTACTGGAGCAACCTCTTCAAATGAAGTGATACACAAATAGCTCCGTAAGGCAGAAAGATACATTTATACATGGTCTTGTATAATTGTGTGTTTTAGCCGTAATGTGTTTGCTTCTCTAAGTCTTTGGTGAACAACGTTGACCATATGTGACAGCAGTCTGAAATAAATGGCTTATATGCAGGTTTACGTCATCGTCATTATCCTGTGTAACGCACAGGTCTTGTGTGTGAAAGTGGTTTAAGTGTGGGTTTTCTACCGTGATAGATTCTGTGTGTAGGGGGGCAGGCAGAAAAGGAAGCATTCATCAGCTATGCATCTCTGCACAGCCTGATGTCTAGGTGGGTGTGTAGTCTCCAATGATGACTTAATTTAGGTACATAGTAGGTATACTATATATAATAATAAAAAGAATAATAATGTTTGTGTTGTGTAGTTTTCAACCTACCTCCTCATGGAGTCAGTGTATAATCTACTATCTGAAGCTCTTGGCGTAGGCTGGCTGAGTAAAGGAACTGCTGCTGTGGCTCAGATGGTGGAGCGTGCTTCCTGTTCCTCTGGTTGGCGAATGGCAAGAAACAACAACAAAAAGTTATATGTCATAAAGGTTGCAGTTCAGCTAAGGTTAGTCTTTACTAAAATATCAAACAGTAATTGGGTTGAGAATGAATCCATAATGCATAAAAATGTAGCAAACACAAAAACAACAAAAAATACACTGACAAGACACGGGGAAAATTCAGTTAAAATCACAGATATGAAAGTTCCTTCAAAAATGTCTATTTAGTCATTTGATTGCAGTAGGACAAAAGACAGAGTGGCAAGACAACTGGGTGGTCTTTTATACTGTAATCAGGGAAATTATTATTGTGCGAGACAGATCAAACAGAGGGTTAATAACAGTACTTAACACTCACACAGCTGAGTAGATTAGCCTGTGAGTGGTAAGACACATACACAATTCCTAATTAAAACTAATACAAGCCTTGAAATAAAGCAGGGAGAGACAGTTTATAATAAACCCGGTCTGAAGCAGCCTGAAAATAATCTCCTGGCATATACCATTATTTTTCATAATAAGGACATGTCCATTTGCTACTTAATGTTGCATGAATTTGCTTTGTTGAGTACATATAATATACATGTGTCCACTCATGTATGTGTTCACAAGCGTGTATTCCTTGGTGTATGTCAAAGAAGAAAATTACATAATTAAGGAAAACCTCTTACAAACACTTCTGGTTTATGTTCAAGTGTGTGTGATATTATATGAGAATGCTTTTGTAGTTCAGTTGTGTGTGTGTGGTTGTGTTTTTGCGTGTATTTTGTGTGTATGTATCGTCCTCACAGTGTGCCACTGTGGAATCTTATGGACCTGTGTTGTCGTATCTGATTCTGGGCCTCCTCCAGGTGTGTGTAAGAGGTCTGCAGACGCAACGTCAGGTCAGGACAATGCACGCGCTGCTCCCACACTTCCCCCGGCTCTCTGAACAGACCCTGGAAAAACCACAACACACACACACACAAGAATCAGATAATGATCACTGTATCTTTCTCTTTCAGACCCCCGCCTCTTTCTTTCTCTGATCCCTTTCCCACAGGTAGTGATGGCTTACTGCTAAAACCAGAGGCCAATCCTCTTCATCTCTCCTCCTGTGACACAGAGACCAAGAGAGAGGCAGACAGAGGGAAAGAAAAAGAGAGTGAAGAAAATTATATCGGGAGAGCAAAACCAAGCATGCCAGAGTAAAAGTGAGGGACAGAGAGAGAGAGGAGAGGAGTGACAAAAAGTACAATGGGACAAGATGGCGAAAAGAGAGGAAAAACATACACACTCAGCTGCACATCTACTATATTGTCTGATTAACCTCAGAGACAATTGAGGTTTAATCAGGCTTCATCTCCCCCTACTCCCAATGATAATATCCTTTATTCTCATTATATATATATATATATATATATATATATATATATATATATATATATAT
>LKNJ01000363.1:52500-156986 GCA_002120245.1 Maccullochella peelii | reverse complement strand
ACATATAGTGCTTATATATATCCTGTTTTCTCCTAAACTTTATTCATCCATTTGTTTTTTGAGACCAAATCACACAAACAAGTCAGTTAAACTTTAAACAGCTGTCTGTCAATTTTATTCCCTGTACATCTTCTTGACATTGTGGCTCCTACCCTGGAGTGATAGGTTTGTGATGTCTACTGACATATCAAAGTTGCAAAGACAAAGAAAAGTCATTTTTAGCGACACGTTTTTTGTGCCGTTCCCTGTCTAACCTCACTTCCCCCCTTACATCCCCTTGAGACTTTATGAGACATCATGCTCATCCCACCCTTGTACTACAGCCATTGGATACATTTCAAACATATTCAATACAATGGTTACTGTCTTAACACATAAATGCAAAAGTGATCTCACTGAAAACTACATCTAAACTGTTTGTATTTATTTTACAAGTCAGCTTTTGTTATTTCCAAAAGCACAATCACTCATTCTTTAAATAAGTCAAGAAAAGCTGAGCATGTTGCATTTATGTTGCATTTATGTTACGTTACACGCAAAATATGTGGAAAAAGATCTGTTTGTAGTGAACAAATAGCAGGAATGCTGTATTTACTATCCATTAGTAGATTTAGTGTGAAATGTTAACAATGCTACATGAAAAAAGAGATTTTTCAGTTACAAATACTAAACAAAAATTGAAACTTCTATGTGTGATGAAGAATAATAAAGTGCAACCTCTAAACATGCATTACTATGTTACTCGTGGAAGTGATACACTCTTTTCTGAGAGTGATGTGTTAACTTTGTGTAGTGCAGATTAACTTAAATGTTGTTGCTTTGTTTGAGGTGACCTTCAGTTGTTGTTTGGTGTTAAAAAAAGAGGGAGGATGAGGATGGAGAGATAGAGGGAGGGACGGGGACCCTGTCCTTGCTCCTATCGCCATGGGATCAGTGGCCTGGCCTGACCACTTCCACAGCCAGCACCTCAACCTTATCCATCACCACTAGATAGTTATCACACCAGGGTGGGAGGGGGTGTGGGGTGTAGGGGTGAGTGCAAAAGAAAGAAAGGGGGACTTCCTGCACTAATCACACACACACACACACACACACACACACACACACACACACACACACACACACTCAAAACAGAGAAACACAGGGAGGCAGACACAGAGAAAGACAGAAAGATGTGTATAAATATAGATAAATAATGTATTCTTCTCCATGTCAGCACGAAGAAACTTTCCTGACACCATTAATGAACTCACCCTAACTACAGCCAGCTGGAGACATGTCTGTGTGTGTATGTGTGTGTGTGAAGTGCATCTAATAAAATCAGACAGATCCACGCCTCATTTCTGCTCACTTATGTTTTACATTACTAGAAACTAATAATAGGGAAAGCACTTTGCCATAAAGAGCTACAGAGCGTAAATAACACAAATGGTGAAATGGCCCCTCATCAAATCATCAACATACACACACACATATGCATGCACACAATCACATATATACGTAAACACATGCACAAATGCACAGCTGGATTATGATAAATTTGTAAGATAAATCCTCAGTTGATAACAACTGAAAGGACTCTTCCACCAGCTTCTGTTCAACTGTTGCATTGCTTTGAAGCTCCATTCATAATTACTTTTTTCACAGGAGACATTTTGACAGGTCATTGTTGGAAAAACACAGTTAATGATCGCTCAGTTCTATTCAAGAGTCCCAGTAAATCATGACAGTGAGCCAGCATGCACAACACCAGGATACTGAAACTGAAGCAGCTAAATGGAATTCAGCCACCAGTCATTTCATTATTTACACTTGTGCTTTTCCCACTTTGACATGTCAAAATGTCTTTCATGATAGGCCTATTTACTCTTCAGATTTTAGTTTCTTTTAGGCGCATTCAGCACAATGGTTTGTTTTTTTAATTCTTATTGTTAAATCTCAACAGCACTTCCCAGCCACTCACCATTTTAACAAGCAAAAAAAGCAAGTGGATACTGGACTAACATCCAAAAGGTAACAAGAAAGAAAACTCAAATGGAACTTTCAGATCACAAATTTAGGTAAAATATCAAAGTGTTTGGTCATGAAACATGAAAAAGACGAAAATATGTCATTTCCACATCAAAGTAAATTTACAGATAAATCTTTGTGTGCCTGTTACAGCACAGATCATTCTGGTTGGACAAGCCACAGTGAATGAGAGCTGCACATGGGACCCACTTTTAATACACACACACACTGTGGTACCCAAACATTTGACAGTAACACGTAACCACACAGTCACCCACATAGTACTCACTGAAATACAGACACTAAATGGCTCTGTGCAGTAGCCCTGAAGAGAGCTGTCTGCCATGTTTTAATGGTGTCATTCTTCTTTAAAAGGAGTTTTAAAGGATCTCTGCTTTCACCAAGAACCATCTCCAATGGGAAAAGATGTTGGGGGGCTCTAATAATTAGTATGATACT
Organism: Maccullochella peelii; assembly: GCA_002120245.1. Classification (NCBI taxonomy): domain Eukaryota; kingdom Metazoa; phylum Chordata; class Actinopteri; order Centrarchiformes; family Percichthyidae; genus Maccullochella; species Maccullochella peelii. The sequence continues at coordinate 154,517 of LKNJ01000363.1, read as the reverse complement.
TTGTAAAACAAATACTCTCTTTCACCTCTTGTGCATGCTCTATTGCCTTCTTTTTTCTCATTCTTCCCCTTTATAGTCTGTGTCTCTTGTATATTCTCTTTTATATTGTTGCGCTCTGCTTCTCTGTCTCCACCTGTTTATGTCTATCATGGTCCCAGCTTTTACCATCTCACCTGCTGTTTCTTGCTGGCAATGGGGGGCAGTATGGGTCTGGAGGAATAGCAGGTTGTAGTGGTATTGATCCATGGGGATCCAAGAGTCCCAGGGAAACTGGGGGCTGCTTGGCCAGGCATGCCCAAGAGACAAGCCCTGCCCCTGGGGGCCAGCTTGGTGGGGGCCTGGTACTTGACCTGCCTCAGCAGTTGTTCCATCTCATGGGGGGCTGGCCTGAATGGAGAGTTGAAGACCCCTGGGCACTGAAGAAAGAGAGAGAGGGAGAAAGGTTAACCCTATATTGGGGACAAAGTGAGAGACTGAGAGACACAGAGTATCAGTATGAGCAAGGTGATATGATTAGAGGCATGCGTGTATTTCTGACTGGCTATGAGGATATCCTACTTAATGCTCATGGTTTGTTTTGTGTAATGCAACTGAAAATATAATATACCCATTATACTTCATGGATTTTAAGGCACCAGGATATCCTCCTGCGGGTGTTTTACTCCCCAAACACTATAATGTATTCAAATCCGTTTGGAGTTTCAGAATACCAAAAAGAAGTTTTGTTTATCAGGGGGACCATCAAATAATAGAACAGACGCCTCCTGGGACAGCTTAAAATGAAGCAAACAACTATCTTTTAAACTATTTAACTAAACTAAGTTAATTTGAAACATCAGTGTTGCCTTTTATTGCCCTTCATATTATTCATATTAACCCTAAACTTTGTGAAATTCACCATTCTGTGTCCCTGCTGACAACAGTTCATCTTCACTGCCTCAAACGCATACACCATGGCTCTTGGCCAACCAAAGGCATTTGCCAGGTTAAATATTTGGCTGGAGTAGTTGAGTGTGTGCACTTCACACAGATAGATAACAAAAAAATTACTACATGGACAGCCTAGCTGCATCCATCTCAAAAGTGGCATTATACAAGAATCTAGCTGTTCACTAGAACAACACACGCACAAATACACACATGTATACACATACAAAACTTTGCCTCCCCTGTTCTGAAGTGGGGTAGAGATTTGCCACAGACGGCCTCAGTAATAATTATTCAAATCACAGTGATCCTTTTGCCTGTGTGTTAATTACCAGACCAAAGCTTTGAGTTGGAGGACTCTGTATCTACTCTATATGCTAATAACACTGCTTGCTATTTAGGCCACTCTAAAAGACTGGGACAACGGAGAGAGGAGAGAAAGGGCATAAGTGAGGAAAAAACTATATCGACCCATATTAACAGACTGGTTAATTAGTAAATGTTTCATTATTAGGCCATGAGTACTTTTGATGTAAATGTCAAGTGTTTCAGAATGAGTACAGAGAAATGTATTACTTAATTGACCCTGATTTCTGTAAGCACTGGTTGTAGACACACTGGATAACAGCAGATTTTTAACTGATGGGTCTCTATCTTGGTGCAGTTTTTTTGTGCCCGCACAAAGCTGACAGTAGAGCTAATGCATTATTTTTTGTTCAGTCAAAATGGCTGGACAACCTCTTAAAATGAGAGGGATACATACATCAAAGTACAGTTTTAATGTGATTAAGCCAGAGTCACAACTGGTTTACATTAATGGGTGTTTCTTTCGAACAATGCCTTCCACAGCTACTTGCAGAATGTATAAGGTCCTTTCTTTTCAGGTTATAAAAGAGAAGGACCTTCATCATCGTACACCAGCAAGAATAAATGAGGGAAGTTGTCATTGGTCTCTCACAGACCATTGCTGTTCAGTATTTGCAGTTGCAGCATTATTGTGCGCATGTATATCCAAATATGACTAATGCAATGCAACCTTTTAAATCACTATATTAAATAAAATAAAAAATACTGGCAACAGACAATAGTTATCAATACATAATCAAAAACAATGAGGTAAATTACACACACTACACACTACAATTAATTGTTCTTGCCTTCTTGTCTTCTAAAATAACTTCTAACTCAGTGTTTACTCAGGCATAAATTCAACTTTAAAAATGGGACATTGTATGTCCTTGAAAGAATATGTTGGGTACTGTATATTTGTGCCTTGCCACTATGTGCCTCCAGACCCAAACCCTTACTGAAGCTTGCACGAACTCAACATGCTGATATTGTATTCCTCCTATGAATGTATTACTGCACTACTACAGCAGGACTGCACTTCACACTGTCCTTTAAGAGCATCTAATAAAGGTCCTGACCCTTTAAAAATATCAAAACAACAAAATGGCAAACAAGCAAGCGTTTTTATACTAGACCATATGTACGTGACAGTACTTAAGTATATCAGAGTGTGATGACTGAATAAAATGTATCTTCAAAATGTTTATACAATAGACCACTCAGCAAAATCTTAAGAAGTGAGAAACACTAAGCCAAAATCAGGATTTTTTTGTGTATTAAATGACATTTCTTTAGTGTTTAGTATCAGTCTATAAAATGCATTAGGGATGAGTGTACACACCTAACTCAAACAGGAAGGGACAGAAGGCTGGGGACACACACACACCACACAAACACAAACGTAATCCTCACCACTCCTAAAGACACACACACACACACACACACACACACACGCACACATGCAAGCCCAAAAGTACCAACCTAGCTACGGGAAGAGCAATGATGTTGACCCCAGGAACACACCATCTCTGTCTCTGTCATAGGGACTTGGGGCCTTTTGGTAAGCTGTGTGTGTGTGTGTGTGTGAGAGTGAGTATGTGTGTGTGGGCTGGGGTCCGAGAAGTGAGGAAGGATGAACTGTGTGGGAGAGCCATCTATTCACTGCTGACAAGGTCAGAGCTACGAAGGGAAAGAGTCCCCTGCCATATGCAGAGAAAGAAAGAGAGAGATATACAGAGAGAAAGAGATGGACAGAGGGCGGGGAAGAGCACACAAACTTTTCTTCTTGCTTTCTTTCCTTCTTGCTTATTCATAAAATATGTATTCAAAATATATAAAATAATATAATTATATATAATATGATAAAAACAATGAACACAGCCAATCCAAAGCATTTGGAGAGTCAAACATGATACAAAATACAAACTCTACTGCACTCCAGTTTACACCAGCTTCATAATAAAATGTTTGGAAGTTGTGTGTATCATGTAAGTGTCTTAGGTGAACATGGGATACCTGCAGGAAGTAGGTAGCAAGCCATATGATGACGATGCTGGTTGCACAGGCACGAAGGAGAGAGAGAGACACAGAGAGAAAGAGGAGTAGTGGTGCTGAATCAACAGTGACCAGTGTGCTTTGTCTTCATTATGATCCCAGTGGGGAGTCACAGAGATGCGTGGATGCCACACACACACACACACACACACACACACACACACACACACACACACACACACATACATGCACACCTGTGCCAGGGGAAGCACTAAAATACTCCACTCAGCACATCAGAAGAGCCATGAGGACACATACTTACTCATGTGTGCACACACACACCTCAACTCCACAAAGCCCACCTGTGTTAACGAAAGAAGGGAAGAAAGAAGACTCTTCCTTTTTTTCTCTCTGTTGCCTCTTTCTGGAGGAACTCCCTATCTGTAACTCCTATCTCATTGCCCGTGAGAGCCCCTGCATCTTTACCACCTCTTGTAGATATTGATGGTGAGTCTAAGAATTTCAACCATAAATTGTGCTCTTTTCAAACTTTTCTGTCTCCTAAAGTTCCTCGAGTGTAGGTTGTGGTATTAACTTTTCATATGTGAACAAATCAACACTATCCCTGTGCTATTTGCCATGTTGAATCTGAAGTTTAAACACATAAAATATAATTTTACAAAGTCAGATATAATTCTGGGTTTAAATATTGTATAGAGTTACATTTAGAGACCTATGTCTTTATTGAACAGCAATGACCAGGGATTAATTAAAGATTAAATAATTCCCTGCCAATTTAATGGCAGGAAATTTGACCAACCTGATTCGTACTGAGGAGGTGGTGTAACCGGTGAGCTTGGTAGACCTTGGCTGTCTGCTCTTTTACCATCTCCAGACAGTCTCTCTCTCTCTTCTGGAGTTCCTCAAGTTCATCCAGCTCCCTCCTACAGGGCAGACACACCATACACAAATATTTTTGCACTTCAAATTCCAAACTTCCATTTAATTAATTCACATGATGGATAATTGATAAGGATCACAGTCAAATATAAATATAAATATATATGCACTGTACAATAAATAAAAAAATTATGAATAATTAATATAATAATACATTTTACACTAACATCTTAACTAGTCAAATCCATCTAAATCATACAGGAGAAATAGTTCATCATACTCATACACTCTGAATGACACTGTCTGGTTACTGCCCCTACATTTTATTAATTTAAATCTACATCACATCTACATTATCTGGAGATTCACCTGACCTTATATGTTAACAATATTTAAATGAACGACTTCTGCACAATGTAAACTTCATGCAAGTACACGTGTGCATGTCTTAGCTGACAGTTCCCTGGAGTGTCCTTCAGATGGATAAAAAAACTGCCTAATGATAAGAGAGAGACTGGGACAGACATGGAAAGACTGAGGAGCTGTGGGAGAAAAACAAGAGAATGAGTATGCTTGGATGGAAGAAAGGAAAGTGAGAGCGCTAGAGTGGGAGGATGATGGATATATTTCATCACCGCAGCCAGGACAGGTCTGTCTGTGACATCTGTTAAGCGAAGCTGGCTAAATGGGATGCATTAAAAGCCCATACACAGCAATTTCATTCCGCAATCACACAGCCTTATTGTTACAAGGGGGTAATAACTTAAAAAGGGAATTGGAAACAATTACTAAAACACACATGCTATGGTAATGTGAAAACACACACACACACACACACACACACAGGTAAGAGTAAAGCCGTAGCTCTTCGACAATCCTTCATCTCTTTTCCTATCCCTCCTTTTTTCTCTCCTTCTTCTCCACTGCTTCTTTCTCTACCCAACTTCTGTTTTCAATTACAAGCCTCCACAGAGGAATCAGAATATTCATAGTGTGCCTGTAATGTGAGGTTAACACATTCTGCGGCTACTGACATTTAAAAAGAAATCACAACAGCGCTCCCGTTGCCTTTGCATTCTCATTCCTTCCTCAGCACCAGATTAAATTACAAAATAAATGAAATATGCAGAGCACTGTGTGTGTGTGTGTATGCTAGTGAGAATGAGAGCAAGTCTAAATGTGACTGTGTGTTTATGTAATATTAAGCACAGTAATTTAAGACTGTGTGTACGGATGTATGGCTCTATATGTGCTTGCTTATGTGTGTGTGTGTGTGTGTGTGTGTGTGTGTGTGTAAATATAGAGGTTGCTTGGCCCCTATTTGTCCACCTGGCTAACAGGGATATTACTTATTAATGTAAAATATAAAGTTTCAGTTTATTGTGGGACAGTCTGGCTCACAAACCAATTGGTACGTGTGTGTTTACAGTATATGTGTGTATTTGTGTTCGTTCATGCATTAATATCACCTTAAAAACGGACTGGCAATGTTTTCGGGGGTCAGGACCTGTTCTCATATGTCTGTGTGTGTCTGAGCAGAGTGTTTAAGTGTGACTAAATCACTGTGTGTGTGTGTGTGTGTGTGTGTGTCAGCAATATGTATGTGTGTATCAATGTTCATACTATGTGTTCACACACTTTTGCTTGTATGTGTGTCCATATGTGTGTATGTGCGTGGAAGTGCGTGTGTGTGTGTGTGTGAGAATGTCAGGCTGAATGGGTGACCTTTGCTTCCCTGCCCCCAGCCCCAGTGTTATTAATTGCTGTGTAGTGGACAAAAGCCAAACAGATTTGTAACGGCTGAAGGCACCTCGATCTGTGTCGACCCAGCCAGCCGCCACAACATACAACCCTCATTAGCCCTGTTCGACACGCAGCACGTGCCCTGTGTGTGAGCGTATATGCGTGTGTGTGTTTGACTGAGTTAAAGTGATAGAAACAAAAAGAATTAATGAAAGAAAGAAAGAGTGTGGTAAAACACAAGGCTTATAATTCTGTTATATGTGTTGTTGTTATATCGGGTTTATTAACCTACGCTGATCGATGCTATTGTTCCACTTAACAGCTTTTTGAGTTTTAAGTTTATCTGAAGCTAATATGAGTTAGCACAAATCAAGTGGGTATCTTCCAAAGTTAGTCTTTTTGTATAAAATACCCTCATTTCTTTTTTTACATTCAAAGTGCATTAGGAAGTGTCTCCACTGCCAGTATGAACAAGAGGAATGATTATGGCAAGCAAAACCTGTTTCAATGTACATATTGGCTCCTGATTATTGTTTTGGAACAAAACTCAAATCCTTTAATGTATTGTGGTTACTAGAAAAACTTGAAAGTTATGTAAAATGTGTTCTAATTGCATTATCATGTCAGTATATTACATTATATATTCATATAATACTGTTTCATCATGGTTTCCTTGTCATTTCATATATAGATAACAGCTAAAGTTATTTTTGCACATTATTATTGCATGTACTCCATTATAATGATTAGTGGATGCTTATAATGTGCTTAGCATGCAGCGCGAGCACTCTGACTATACTTGTGATGGCTGTTGAACTGTTGGACAAGCTAATCAAGCATACTTGAACTACTTTCAAATAATTGAATCTCTGACTGACATTTTCACCCTGGACTGTTAACTTATTTAAATGGCTAATATTGTACAGCTAAATTTCTCACTTCTTCCTCAATTATTTACTCCATGGTTCACAACGAGGCGTCAAGGGCTGATGGGATATCAGAGAGTGAGGCATTGTGGGACAGCAGGCCACACCTGTGGTCGTCCAGGCCAGCAACAGAGCAGCTAATTGGCCAGGTTCTAAATATTTAATGGAAGCTTGACCTGATTGGCTATTTTAATTGTTCCAATTGAATGATTCAATAGCTGGCAAGGAGGGGGTAGTCATCCAGTCAATTTAGACAGTGACCGGCTCAATGTATTGAGCCTTCAATGCCCTCATAACACAGCGTTTCCCTTTAAGTGACTGACTGATTGATTAACTAAAGGTGTGGAAGCAAACGATGATTCAAAAAGAGAAAAATATTTAAAACTTCATACATTTTACATACTTTTCTTCATTATTTTACTTTCAAAAGTTATTTCCTAAGGAGGCAGACACACACACACACACACACACACACACACACACACACACACACACACACACACACAGAATATACAAATCCAATCAGACTGAAGGAGTGAACTTGTCTCCACCCAAACTGGATCAGAAAGAAAGAGCAGGCAGGCTGGCACTCTCTCCACCATAGCAGCTCTCCTTTCATGAATGTCCTTGAGAGGGACACAAGAGAGGGAGGAATGAAGAAGGCTGGAGTAAAGAGAGACAGGAAAAAAAAGTACTGAGAGGAAGAGAGACAGCATAGCACCAGAAGAGAAGAATAAAAAAAAAACACTAGTGCCGCTCAGCCTAGCAAAACCAAGTCCATAAATTCTCGCTTGTTGTCTTTAGGATAAACTAAAAGATTTTGCCATGTCGTTGCAACATCACAGGGAGAATTATTTATCTGATTATGGCAGTAATAATTACCCAGCTGTTTATTGCAGATAGAGGAATAATTCATGCAGTCAACAGGCCGTGTTGGTGGCGGCAGCGATGACACCAGCACATTTAGTAAATATGCAAAGCGGGCTTGCTCCGCTTTCCTAATTGCCCCCATCGTCCCACTGCATGCCCTTATTAAAGCCCAGGAACTTTAAGTGTCTCCCTGACAAAGTGATAAATTGTTGGGGTATCAAGGAAAACTGTGGCAGAGTGGGGACTGCGCCGGGGTCCTGACTTCATTAGGCTATGCAGAAAGAGAGGAAGGATGAATGAGGATGGACACTGAAGCATAGTGAACCAGTGGCAGAGAAAGAGGTAGAGAAAGATATAGAGCAAAATAGATTGAGAAAGAGAAGGAGAAAGAGAGAGGAGAGAGGCAGAGATTGAGGGAGGAAGGCGAAGTGAGGGCAGGGGATAGAAGAGGGTAGTGTAAGTAGCGTGTATTAGCTGGATGCTGTACCTAATGAAATGACACAGATGGTCTTGTGCGAGGGAGATCTGTCATGAGAGAGAAAGAGAGACTGAAACAGAGAGTCAGAGAGAGAGAGAGAGAGAGAAGAGAGAGAGGTTCGGCAGTCTATGTATGACTCCTATATCATTACCATGCGCAGCCGATCAGCCTGCACTAAATGGGGACCATTAGTCCAACTTTGAATAATTTATGCAGCGGGTTGGACAGACAGACAGACTTACAAGAGGGAGGGAGCAGGTGGATTAAAAAGCGCACCTTTGCGGGGTGAGTGATCAGGCAGCGTGCAATCCGAGGGCTCAGCAGCTAACACAGAAAGGATATTTTAAATAAATGCCGGCACGGCGTTAATTGATCGTGACCCTGGCAGCACTAAATAAACATGTGATTAACTGGAGAGAAAGTGACCTCAACACCCCAAACCGCTGTGGAGGAGGGGCTGTGTGTGTGTGTGTGTGTGTGTGTGTGTGTGTGTGTGTGTGTGTGTGTGTGTGTGTGTGTGTGTGTGTGTGTGTAACGAGACTGGGGATGTCACACAGTTGATAATGAAACAGTAAACCAGTAAAATTACATCACATCTTGTGTTCAGTGAATTTAGCTTTACAATTCTTTACTTCCACATTTCTCTGATCTAGTCTAACTCTGCTCTTTGTCTTTAATTGTTTTTAAAAAATGCCATGTAAGAAGGTGAATAGAGACTGGAAATATGTGTGTGACAGTATAGTAATATTTAATATTTATTTTTATTAATTTTTAACTTTATTGTTTGTCTAGGCAGGATCAAGGTTTCTGTTATGAGCTGCAATAATCAAACTGATCTGGTCCAGTCTGATAGTTTAAGACAAATATTAGTTGTGTAACCTTTGGTCTAATTACATATTACAAATATATTTTTCTCTATGATTTCTGCAAATACTTATTCTAAGTACTTTTTTAAGTTCGATAAATAATAGCAGTATATGCTCTATTGTGGCTAAGACAGTTTCCTATTTTAGACAAGGCAAAGTGAAAAACATAAACTATTATAAGCACAGTTTTACATCTTTCGTCACAGGTATAGTGTCAGAACACTTGACAAAGTTTGTGCATGTGTGTGTGTGTGTCTGTCTTTGTGTGGTAAAATAATAAAGTGGCAACACTTCCTTAATGGACTTTAACAGCCTATTTCCCCCTACCTCTAAAAGGGGCAAGGAGTGTGGAGGAAAGGTGGAACGCTGGTGGGGAAGTGAGGGGGGAAGTCAGTGATCCAAGGAGCACTTTAACAAATTTACATTTAATTTTAGCAGAAGCCTAAAGATATTTTCCAGTAAAATATATTAGCAACATTAAAAATGTGACTATTAGCTAAACGTGATGTTTTTTTTTTGTCAAAAATAAAAGATGGCGTATCTCTAGCAGTAAGCCCTGGAGCACAGGATGTTTTATTAATGCACGAGCTGCGGTTCAAATCAGAGGCTAATTTTTAATTTCTTCACATCGTTCACTTCTCTCTCTCTTAGCCTCGAGCGCTTTAGAGGACTTCTCTCTCTCTCTCTCTCTCTCTCTCTCTCTCTCTCTCTCTCTCTCTCTTCTTTTCTCTCTGTCTCTTTCATTCCTTCACTTTTCCTTTCCTCTTCCTCTATCCCTGTTCTCTTCCTCTGAGATAACAACTATGCAAGTACAGATCTTACCAACACTTCTCCTTCTCTCTCTCTCCCTCTCTCTCTTTCTCACTTACACACATACACATTTTAAGGTTATGGGTACACAAGTACACCTTTTAACCAACTGCCTTTACACTAATCAAATCAATTCATCTTAACTGACGTGTACCAGCTGACTCCCTTCGCGGCCCTGTAGTGGTCCCTGGGTAAAAATACGTTTTACCATAACACATAAAGGGTAAATGGTACAAAAACACAGCAAGACAGAGAGTGAGTGCAACAGGGGAAAGAGATGGGAAAAGACAAGAGAAGTAGTGAAGTATTATAAAATTAAATTGTACAAATCCTTTACATAAAAGGTACAGCTTGCTTACTTCTAGTTGTAATATCTTTTGAAGAGTATTCACAACTTTACTGTATAAATGAGAAAAATAATAAACAGAACTGGATGGGAGTTGCACAAGATAGTCAGTTTAATATAAACTGACAACCCATAAAAAAAATGCAGCACCATTTGTTTTGGGGGGTTTTACCTAACAAGTTCATTTTTCCTGGAAAGTCCTTCCAGATAGCTCTTGCGTGCGTAGAAATTATGAATATACTTCCTCACAAAGAATCCTCTCCATCTCCGCTGGATCTGTGAGGGATTAAAGCATGACAGAGGTTTATTCAGAAGATTGCCAACAACTTTGGGGAAGTGTGGGAGTTGGGAAATCTGGTAGTGTGGCTTTATGATGCTTTATGATACTTTGATGCTTTATTATTAACAAATATGAAAGAAATAATTTGTTTCACATAGCAATTATTTCAATGACTAATACTAAATAAGGTTGCTCTTCACAGATGGTAAGGTAAAGCATTATGGCTTTTTTTTTTTGCTCTACCAACATACAATATTAAAAAATTACCAGCATAATACTATGTCACAGAGACAAAGACATTGTTATGTGTCTTGTCATTGTATTTGCTGTCTCAGTCTTTTCAATGTTTCTTCTCATTGCTTAAACTTGTGGAGGACACATTAAACATAAGAAAATAATACAAATGACAGCATTAACATATATGGGAGAACACATCTTTACACTTTAAACCATGTATAACCATGCATGCAGTTTTTCCCCTTTCAGTGATGGAGGGACACTCCAAGGGGGGACAAACAGCTGTCACAGCTCCATACTTTTAACTGTATCAGTCCACATTGATTGTGGTGGCTGCAGATTAGCTAGCACACTCACACCCACACACACCAGTGGACCATTTTAAAGCAAGGGGGTGGATGTCCTTCAGACTAATTAGGAGATTAAAACAATGGCAGGTAAAAGAATAATCACACTATGAGAAGAGGGAAGAGGAGAAGTGGAGGATGGGGAAAAACAACAAAGAGCAAAATGAGAATTAGCATTGATCTGCCAGTCAATAGATAATTTTAAATAAAGTAATTGCCGCCTCCCGAGTTCTTGCTGACCTTTGTTGACTAGTGAAATCGATGCTGTTGAATCTAATACAAATCCGAGGTGCGGCATGTAAACACTGGTTTCTATTACGGCCCTAATACATTATCCTCTGTTAGCTACCACGCCGTGATAAAGACAACAGGAGGGGAGAGAAAAAAGAAGAGAATCACAATTGATTCAAAGGAAGTGTCACAAGGGGATTCTGAGATGATTGTTCCTCCTTTTGTGTCTCCCTTTTTCTCTTTCCCTCTTTCTCTCTATTTACACATTGAATATTTCTTTGCTAAAAGATGGTCTGTGAGTACAGATGTCCTTCACTCATTCATTTTTGCATAGGCTCTCTCTTTCATACACATGAACAAACACTATCGCTTCATCCTGTCCAAAAGGCCAATGCATCAGAAGAGATTCTGAGATTGTAGTGTAGTGCTCACAGTCCTGCCAATATTTTGCAGGATATAAGCAATCTAAGAAACCGTAACAAACTGTACCTTTAAGTTTGCCATACATACTAAAAAAACTTGTATTGTTTCATTTTTCAACAGGTGGTATCATAGAAAAGATAGGTCCAGGTACTACGTATACTTTTACAATACCTTCCATTATTCATAATTATTTTTAACATTTTGAAGTGTAAAGGTACACTTAACAGGTCCACAATCTGAGACATTTGTGTCTGCATTTGCCCCATGATATCTATTTGGGGGCAGTGGGTAGTATACAGTGCAGCGCTCAGGGAACAACTCCACTTCTGAGGCCAAAGCCTTGGTCAAGGGCAGTGGCAGGAGTGTTCCTAATATCTTCATGTATGTCTTTTGTGGTGGGAGAAAATTGGAGCACCCATAAAAAAACCCAGACAAGCACACACAATAAAATACACACTGCACAGAAAAGCCTCATTTGGCCCTTGTGGGGTTCAAACCCAGTACCTTCTTGAATTCCTAACCACTAAGTCACTTTGCTGCCCTATTCACATATATTTCATTTTCCATTAAAATTCCTATTGCTTCCTTTAGGAAACTGTGGTTATTTTATATGGTTAATAAAGGCCTCTTTTCTCTAACTTCAGAAGCTTCTGCTATGCTCTATATGGTGACGTCACCCCTAACCTTTCGCTCCCTGACCTAAAAAAGCTGGGTCAAACACTACTCCTCCTAGTCTCTCCTATTATGTGACATTTATTGGAACAACGAGGTGGTCAGCTTTATTTGTTTGGGTTTCTATTAAGTATAAAACTTGAAGCCATCAATTTCCAGGCTTTTCCACCAATATGAAAATATTGCAAACATCTCTGTCCAGCTGAACAGCGACCCACCCTCTTCAATAAAAACTAGTGGATTTTTTTGTTGCCCTATAAAACCCTTTAATGGTTTAGGCAGAATGAAACTGTTAGCCAAAGTAGAGTAGGCTATATGGAATTGTAAAAATATAAGGTTTCTGTGCAATATCTTTGTGTAAAAGTGCCAAAGCATCAGTCACAGCCACAGTGGTATGATTTATGAGTTGAACAGTAGCAGCTGCTGAGGGGGGATAAAGGGAACATTTGATGGGCATGAGCACTGAGGAAAAATTTAGACACTTTTATTCAGAGGGCCTCTTACCAAGCACTGTGTTTTATATGAAAAGTTGATAATGATGTCAGTGTACATGGACCAATTAATGTGTATGTGTTGAGACATAATTACAACAAGTCATTTTGAAATAGCAAAATAGCATAATAAGATTTTTTTTTCTTTTGTGTGTTATACCGGATTCTTAATGATGTATAAAATAAATTGTACAGGATTATCAACACGATGCCTTCACAAAAAAAAAAGACTGCATTTAAGATTAAAAAAGTTGCGCTGATGGACAATGAAGATTTGCAATGAAGTGGTGTGATGAAGTGCTTACTGCTGTTCATGGGGCCTCCCATTCACAGCACACACAGAGAAACAGAGTGTCGCCCCACCACGACACTCCATTTGCTAAAACAAGACACTGTGGTGATATTTACCCTGACCGCCGTCTCCTCGTAGAAATTCATCTTCATGATAAAATATGCCGCCTGTGAACACAAAGGAAAAGATGGCGTTACATCTTGTCTCCCAGCCCTCTGATCTGTCCACAGCAGGCGTCAAAGATAAAGAGCTCTTTATACATAATACATTGCACAGAGGAAGCACAGATAGGGCCACAGTAAAGGGGAGGGAAGGGGCAGAAAAGGAGAGAGGGAAAGCAAGAGAGACAAGAGGAACAAGAGAAAAAGTCAGAGGGGTGGAGAGAGGGAGAGGGAGAGAGGAGAGAGAGAGTGGTTAGCAGGACTTCGTATCAAGGGGAGGACGGTACTCTCTTAATACACCAACGCACACAAGGGCCAAGAAAATCTATGGTAGTCAAGCTGCGAGCTAATGGAGATGTATGACGGCCAAACGCTCTCCTCTGGATTTCATAATCAATGACAGCACTGCCAGAAGTGACAAACACAAGGCCAGAGAATATTCAGCAGCACACTCGACGAGCCTTCACACACCAAACGTGCCGGCCGACCACTGGGGGCACGTTTCAGGAGCAAACTGGAGAGTCGGCCATAAAAGCGATTCATATCTCAACACGTCTTTTTTAATAACGACAGGGAAGAGAGGGAGGAGAGGAAGGGGAAGGAAGACAAAGACTTGAAAGGAGGCTGTAAATTCAGCTTGATGTTATGAGATGAGGCTTTGTGCACGTCACATTACACATGATAAGGTCCGCAAGAGTGAGAGAGAACAAGGGGGGGGGACACTCTCTCAGGGCTAATTCAAAATAGTGCACTGTGGCAATTTTGAGTGATTCAAATTAGTGCTCATCTGTTTCCAAATGAGACCAAACAGCCTCTTTTTAGCCCATATGTGTGTTATGACACATCCTTCATCGTTTATTTCAACACCCCTCAACCCCACCCCCACCATCCAACCCCCCCTTGTCCATTTCTTGAACGCCTCCCAAACGGCGGCTGGCAGTTATGCTTTAGCAAACAGTCAATTTACAGGCATGATAAATAGCTTGTTGTGATACGTTTACAAAACTCAATCCAGGGGAAAATTATACGTGAGAGCGCTGGGTATTGGATCCGGTATCAACAATCTGTTCAATTAAGAAGCAGTTGGAAGCAATATGCTGAAAATGGGGCCTTGTTTTACTAAAGCACACTCACACATACACACACCATACACAAACTCCTCCACTCTTTCCTTCTCTCTATTTCTCTGCACGCTCTTTCTATATACATCCCAGGAGTTGCTATATAGATGGAATTCCTTATCATATTGCATCATATTTCCTAAGTGCTAATTTCCCAATGTGTAATGAGTGAATTATATCTCTTAAGGTCAGACGCAGGGACTTAGCAGGAATATAGCAATTGAATTATAATGCATGCTATCATAACATAATCAATATATCTATAGCCGTTCCAGGCGCTGGCTTACCTTCACCATTTGTCTGAAACGTGCCCTTGCTGTGAAGCCCCGCCATATCTTCTGTATAATGATTGCCTTCTTGTGCAGGTGGCTATGAAAAAGTGATTTTGGGGAGAAGATTGGTTGTGTATGTTTTAGTAGTTGAAATGAAGGAAAACACTGAAAAAAGTTATTCAGATACACATGGAAGGAAATTAAATTGTGCATTTCTTTGTTTGGTCTTTAGTCTGTCTGTTCATGCCCAGAAAGTCTCTAATTGAGTACAAAAAACCTTAAGCTAAATAGCAAGAAAATTAAAACCTTCTAGGAATATGAGGGGGCTGCAAATAAAAAATACTAAAAGCTAAAAGAATTGCATTCCTGCATGTGTTTAATAATAATTAAATCACACAATTCCCTCCAATCACTACTGCTGTAATAAACTGATATATTTTTATTTTGAAAAACAATAAACAAAAGAGTGGTTTTGTTTTCTGTATACAAATGTTAGATTGTAAAGGACTTCAGTTAAAAGGCCAGGGAAACATTACACTTAACAACACACGCTCTCACAAAGACACACAGACACACAGAACATTTCTGCTCCTCCAGGCTTTTCGATCATGTCTGATGAGCCTTTCACCCCCTTTAGTCAGCAGCACACATTTGTATTCATCTTCAAACATACTCTAAATGCAAGTCCACTGCGATTCTCTGCCTCCAATGAGGCCATCAATTTCCAAAAGGCCATTCATATGCCCAGAAAATCAATGCTTATAGTGGGGATAGCACAACCCCGGAGTTGCACTTAAGCAGCTAAAATTGTTGCTAATTATCCACTTAACGCATTGATCAATTAACTAAAGTAATCTGAATTAACCTACTGTCTGGAAGTTTGTCTGCTGACCCTGCAGAATGGTGCTGGGGTCACAGTACAGGAACAAGCACAGAGATAGAGACATTCATTTCTCTGTGTGTGAAAGGAGCACAGAGTGCAAGCGACATTTATTCCTAGAGGCCATTTGCAAAGCTCTAGAAGTGAGATAATTATGAGAGTGAACTAGTATCAGGGTTTCCCTTGAAATTAACTCTTAGAATACTGCCTGAATGTTTTTCAAGCCCTGAAGTAAAAAGCAAACCTCAAATTGGTATATAAAATATTAAGGCTTGTATTCTTTTTTGCCTATGGCATATGAAGGTGCACCAAAAGTCTATTTTTCTGGTTTACAGATTCAAATTGGACTAACACACACTCAGGACACATGCACAAAATACCTGAGGTAAGCCCGCACCTTGCAGGCTCTGAACCAGCTCTGAATCCGGGTGGCGGCCTGGTTTTCCTGCTGTCTGTTCTCCTCTGCTTGGCTAAAGCACACCGGCACATAAAAAGGATTAGGTGTACTGTACATTATCTCACTGTGATGTTGCGTATCAGCGTCCATTACTATGCCATACAAACAATACCAGTGTCTCAACTTGCAAGTACACTCTGCAGGTGCTTCAGAGTTGCATTACCTTCGTCATGGTTACATTATAGGCTATTTTTTAACCCCAAATTATAGGCTAAAGCACCGTCTTTGCTAAAACACGACAAAAATCTCTGTTGTCAACATTAACACAACCGTTTTTGTAACGAGCAACGGCTGTTTGCCGGTAAGTATAGCGTCAAAACAACGATAGTTAACGCTTAGTACAAACATGACACGCTAGTTAGCCAAGTTAACTAATGAAAGCATGACGATAGCGTTTGTTGACATCTCGGGTAACGTTAACTAGCTGTGTAATAGTTTGGCTTTGACTGCAAACCGCTTAACAACAGCCACAATGGCCCTTCATATCTGAATAAAATGTACTCATATAAGTTAACGATATATACCTGTTTCTGTAGAAGAATTCCTTTTGGAACTCTTCAACACTTTTTATTTTTAGCAGCTCTGCCATGTCTACTCAGGCGAGAGTTTACCTGTTGTCTTGACAACACAGCTGTTTCCCAAGGTGGTGGAGATGCGTTCACAGCATCCAGAAAGTAGGAATTTTCTGTCAACATAATGAACAATGCTTACAGTATATCGTAACTAAACAGACACAAATATCCTATATTAATAACTAGCATTTTATTTAAATCCTTGAGTGTTTTAACATAAATAATAGACAAAATAAATGGTATAGCATTTCATACTTTGTTAACCTTTTATTTACAGAGTTTTATTTACAGAGTTAAATAAACAATTATGAACACTAATAGTAAACTAGACCTACCATATTTTAATTTATTTTGATAGAAGTTTACATTAACAGATATTCTTGGGAAGTACTGGGTTAGCATACTGTATATCGTAATCTTTTTTATGGACTGAAAGTATTTGCAGAAAAAGCCTTATTCATAATTTACATTTGCCGGTCTCCAGTCTCCATAATAAATTATAAACACCAAACCTAAAGAAAGACTTTGGTGTCTTTACTAGTTCAGATGCACTTAATGAAATGCACCACATGCCATCTTGTTTATTTCTTCCTCTGCATCTTCCTCCACCTTATCTACTGTACTGAAGAAGAAATACTGTGTGAATAATATAAGAATGGGAGAGATAAAAAGGAAAAAACCCCAGAAAAGACATTTAAAAATGTCTGCTTACTGGATGCAGATTGTGGATATGAGTATTGATCTGCCAGCTGCCTCACTTCTTCCATCCATCCTTCCATCCATTTAACTCCTTTCCTGATGTTATCACCCTTCATCATAGAGTTATCAGTTTATTTCTCCCCACTCTTCCTTCCCTATTTCCCCTCCTCGTCACTCCTCCACTCCTCTTCAGCCATTCACCTGTCAAAATGATCACCTCAGCAGGGTGCGTGTGTGTGTGTGTGTGTGTGTGTGTGTGTGTATATCTGTGTGAGGAAAGATATCTGTCTGGCCAATGGTCAGAGGAAAAGACTGTCTGTATTATAAATTACTCCTTAGAGACAGGCGAACGACAAATAGTGAAAGTGAATGAGTTTGTGTGTATCCGTCTCCATGCTCTTTCATGTCTGTGCACCGGCATTCCTGCTTCTCTGTGAGCCAGGCAGTGTGCTTGTTTAAGTATCTTTTTCTGTCTCTCTGTCTTTCTCTCAAGCCAATTTGCTGTCTGAGGGCCACCACAGTGGTGAAGCAGTAGGAAGACGTCCTAGGTAGAGTTATGGCTGGAGGGGGGAACCCATGGTAGCTCAGCCCATCCATCGAGTGGCGGCAGGAGGGCGGCCACCCTGGTAATTACCGGAGAAATGTTGTTGTGACAAGACGGTATGAACAGAGTATGTGAGTGAGAGAGACAGAGAGGTTTTTAGGGAAGTGTTGTTTTTGACAGGACTGTAAGGACAGCTGGAAGCCATTTGTCCTGCCACAACACTGATTAGGTGTCACCAGGAATGTATCTGTGAGAGAACACAAAAAGGCGAGTGAGAGCACTTCATAAAAAGACATGCTGTTTACACGTTGTCTAATGACCCACTTCTAGACCCAGCCAGACCATCATCTTCTCCACGCCCCTCTACTCTTCCATCAAGTTCCTCCCCTTTCATCTCTTTGGATATCTTCCCCTTTCGTGTCTCTTCTTCTGTACTTTTAACTGCTCTCTCCGCTTGTCTGCTTTCCTTTTTCTTTCCCCATCCTCTGCCCCTTCTCAATCAAAACATTTCTGTTGCTCAGTGAGCCAACCATTCCTTATCCAGGATTACCCATCTATACCCTCTCTCTCCCTCTCTTTCTCTCTCCGTCTCTCGCTCCATCTCTCCATACGGGGCATGTCATTTAACATGCCTCCAGTCACCTCTCACAGTCAGGAAGCTCATCCAACCAGTCATTCTCCATGCCCATTGTTCCTAAATGAGGGCCATATGCGCTGTGGCCAGCACTGGTCATAAAGACACACACACACATACATACATACACACACATACACACGCCAGTGGTGATACCAGTGTCTATGGTGACTGTGTGTGTGTGAGACTGTCACACATTGCTCTGCACAGTGCGTGTGTATGAATCATTATTGTGTGTGTCAGTGTATGAGTGATTATATGTGAGTGTCTGTGTATGTGGGCTTGTCTGTGTGTGTTTCTGTGTGTGTGTCTGTCTGTGCATGTGTGTTCCTGCAGCCACAGTAGGGTGCGGCGGATGGAATGTGTGTTTCTCGGCAGGACCAGTTCGGCCATTATTATTAAACATCTGTCCGCAGCACATTAATTCCCCCACTCTGACGCATCCCTCTCTGCCCAGGGATCACTTAATTGAAATCCATAATGACTCTTTCTTCTCTTCTCTCCCACACTGAGCAAAGTGAAGCTGGAAAATATATGTTAGACAAAAAAGAGGTTTCTCTCAGCCATTATCAAATCATTCTACCACCTAACAGCCTGATACACTTTTAAGGTAATACGCAACATCTTGATTTTGTGTAAAACAAAGAAATTATGGTGACTGTATTTCCTGAAACATTTTACTAATAAACCAAGTTAATGTGTTGAATTGTGTGGATTTGTTGGTCTATTAGTCCCTATCCAGTTTAAATAAAATAAGAACATTAAAAAGAAAATAACCAAACAAAGCAAAGAATTGATAAAATATTAATGGTGAAATTGTATATGAGAATCAATTACATTGAAGCCTAGCACACAACAACTTGTTCAGCTTAGATGTATGGTTGTACGACGGATGATTGTACGTTATTTTGGTCCAAGATGGCTCAGAGCATCAGCGAACAAGTAAAAAGACAGAGTCCCACTTTTCCCTTTGCGCAAAGCTTATTTTTAGTTTTGTTGCTAGCTTACTTTCTGGTAGTACCTTCTGCAAACACTAGATCAATATTTAACAATGTCCAGCTCCACATGTTTGCAGAGAATCTGTCCCAAATCAATAAAGAGCCAAACATTGTATGGGCTGTATGTGCTTTCTTGTCATCTCTGAGTCTTTTTCCATCCACTTGAATCTCATTTTAATGTCAGTACTGTATGACAATTGTATGCCAATTAAAAATTTTATCCCAATAACTAAATATATACATTTTACTGGGGCTGTGGATAGTAGTAGTTAGTCATTTTTAAATAGGGGGAAAAAGTTATTTAAAAAAATATGTGAATGATTAGATGAATGTGTAAACTAAATGTTCATTTTAACTTTAAGACAAGGGCAAATACAAAATATTTTGTTTCTCCAGAATGAGTTTAGTGTTTAATAAATTACTGACACTGTTTTCATCAAAGTTTTATTGAATCTTCTTTATAGTATTTTCACCCTAGGCCTTCTTTTCCCAGTTTTTCATCAAGACAATTAAAATTCCTCTTCACACACACAGGGATAATTCCAAAAAGTGATTAAAACACTTCCAGTTTGAGCTGACATCATCTGTGTGACACTAAAATGTTAGTGAAAATGTGGAGGTGGCCCTCAAACTGAAAGCGCACCTAGGGCCTGAAAAGGCCCGAGGCTGGCCCTGGTCTTCTTAGCAAAACTATGCAAATTGCTCCTTCATATTTTCTACCTGGGGCTGCTGTTACTTTTTACAGTGGTAATGCTTTTAAACCAATTTGAAGCCATCTCTTTTTCCCCTCTCCATCCCATCCCCTCCCTCCAACATTTCCTCATTCCCCATCCTAATATCCTACTAATGGATAAAAACTATGATTGTGCCGGTAGAGGAGAAATATCATACCTTTATTAGCTCACCTATACCCACAGAGAGAGGCAGAGAGAGAGAGAGGGAGAGAGAGAGAAGTAATGAATTGAGCATTGTGTAAAATAGTTTAATGCAGGGGTGGTTCATCATTATTTGTGGCGGATTGCGTGCAGACAGGGGTGATCCATTAGTGTGGTCGTTTCCATCTGTGTATGCGTGCCTGTGTGTGTGTGTGTGTGTGTGTGTGTGTGTGTGTGTATGTCCCACCCAGAAGGACATTCGCTGCTGCCGGCCCCACTGTCACAATGAGAGATTCATCACCACGCACACACACACACGTGTGCTACAGTACACATGTGGCATTATTGTTCCATCATTACTCCTCTCATTCTTCTTTTCAACGATTTGTCATTTTGCTGTCTGTGTTGACACACACACGCACGCACGCACAAGGTATGGCAGCATGTTTTCTGTTTAGACAGTCTAGGCCAGAATTACAGGCAATAAATTGAATTTGAAAAAATCTAAATGTAGTGATGCAAAAATTAAATTTAACATTTAATTACTTTTCCTGTAGTTGGGTTGTGACTAAATTATTCAAATGTCCATTAGCCTTGTGATACAATTCTTCTGATATAATTGTATTAACTGCAAGGTGAGTCAGACTTAATTAATTCTAGTTAAAACAATTGAAGTGCAGCAGCAGCTCAAATTCAAGTCAAATTTAAAAACATCTCTCTATCCACTGTTTGATGTTATAACATTTTCCAATATTTTCTTTCTAACCACAACCTTGCTTTTAGCAGAATTTTCAAAATCTCCAAATCTACCCTCACAAATTGTGTGACTGTTATTCAACGCAACCCCCAGTAAAATACAGAGTGCATTTCAGATGGTGGACAAACTGCGCTTCTAGTTTGCTAAATAACATGACTACAGGCGCGGTATGCATCAGAAACAAATGCTTAGTAAATGTGGCTGCAAGTTTCTCTTATTTTGTAGCAATTCATTATTTTTCCATTATATCTGTGTATTCATTACACTTTTTATAGAAACAAGGCAAAAAGAGAACAGAACAGCAATCAAAGAGGAGAAGAAGAGAGTAAAGATAAAGAGAGACATTTTTAGTTGCATGATTGCCACATCTGATGGCCATTCCTTTACCCCCACACCCACAATCACATTCTCCTTTCAAAATAAAACCCTCAGTAGTTTAATGGAATGTGGATTTTTTTTTTCCGGGGACTCAATGTTGGAGAGGGAAAATAAATCATCCAGTGCATACTCTGATCATGGCAGGGTGTAGGCATGCATCTGAGGATTCTCCGTCTTCTCCCTCTCTGTAGAACTTCACCACTTACACTTCACTTGTTCTTTTCATCTGCCCCTACCCATCCGCTATTACGCTCATCTCTCTTGTTCTGATTTGCGTCTGTCTTTTGCTTGCTCTGTCTGGTTTGCATTGCTTACTAGCTTTATCTTTGTCTGCATGGGCTTTTTAACTTTTTACACATGACTGTCTCCCTCTGTCTCTCTCTCTTTCCTCACACACTTTTTTGTTTTTTCTCTCTCCC
Source organism: Maccullochella peelii (assembly GCA_002120245.1). Taxonomy (NCBI): domain Eukaryota; kingdom Metazoa; phylum Chordata; class Actinopteri; order Centrarchiformes; family Percichthyidae; genus Maccullochella; species Maccullochella peelii. The sequence goes on along the minus strand of LKNJ01000363.1, from coordinate 132,568 downwards.
CTCCTGCATCTCAGTCTTTTCCTTTAAATGGACATGCTGCACCCATCTATCATTTAAAGCACAAATAACACATATCATGTTAACAGTGATGGCAACAACCTTTGTGACTAGGCAGGCACACATCACATGATCTCCACACACCCGAGAACTTCCTTGTGGGAACTGTAGGATCACCCAGCTCTCCAGATACACTAACAATAAAATATACAAGCCACTGAAGTCAATCAACTGCTCTGATCACCTTTTTGTTCTGCCATTCCTGGTGCACAACTTTTCACATATCTCCAAAGCCCCCAGTTGTTTTTGCTGCAAATTTAATATTTTGACCGTTAGCATGCCTATCTGTGCATGTATGTCCTGTCACCACAGGAGCTAGTCTATTTCTCTTTGCTCCTAGCTAATTGGTTGGACCGTGAGAGAGAGGCAGGCTGGAGAGGTGGCCAGTACTGACAGTGAGTGTGTGAGCGTGTGTGTGTGTGTGTGTGTGTCAGATGTCCTCTGGCATGCCTCAGAGAGCTAATCATAACCACACTGCAGAGATTAATGAAGTCAAGAGCAATCAGCCCTGACACACAAATAGGGACACACACGTGCACACACACACACACACACACACACACACACGGGAATGTATAGTGGTTCTGGCTCAGATACACTGGACCTTGTTTAGTTGAGGCAGTGACATGTGGAGTGACTGAATGATTAATTGAATCTCTTCTTGTGTGAACATCTGTACCTACATATGTTGCTATTGTCAAAGTTCCTTTTTTCATGCTTGCTTAACTTGTGCTCAGCCCCTCTGGAGAAGTTTTTTTTTTAATTCATGTAGAATGAATGCATATTATACTATATGGGGAAATGCAGAGGATTGCTACTATAGCTACAGTATACAGTATAATGCTGGACAGATAGGGTTGGGGAACTTCTGATGCAATATAAAAGCGGGACACATTGACGTCTATGTTTGCTATCATTATCTAGCATCTTATCTAATATATCTAATGCTTTTCCTGATGCATGATAGATGGAGGATGGGGTACCTCTAAAGAACTTTGTAAAGAGCTGTTACCTTCAATGCCTCGTTGAAGCCTCTGTGTTGACAAGCATCATTCTTTTTAAGTGAGCTTGAGTAAAGAATTGAGTGGTTGATTTACCAATAACTTTTGGTCCCATTAATGAGTTAAATAGCAGTGATGGTGCCAACATCCATGTAAAGAGGGAAAGGGGAGCTACAACCTCAGTGCAGACATGACATGACTGAATTACCAATTCACTGTATCTATCTTCTACCTCCCAGACTAATACCAAAACCACTCTCAACAGCCATTAAAGCCATCATCCCAGTGAATGGTGAATGCTTTGTTATTGTTTCCTATGAGTGAGCAGGACAAAAAGGCTCCCATCCCTCTGTCTGTTACATGTTCATAGACAAAACAGGAGAGAGAAGTTAGCAATGGCTCACCAGTGGGACACTTTAACCTTCTTAAACGCCTGCTGGCACTGCTCTGTCTACTGGGCTGGATCTCCCTTCCAAGCAAGATCAGTCAGGGGACTGGCCCCTAAAAAGTTGGGAATGAAGCACCAGTACAACAACCAGAAGCCATGCCAGCCATGTTAACCACCTCACATTATTTTTAAGTCTGGGCCTCAGGCAGGTGGTAATGGCAATGGACTTATCTAGCTGGGGGCGCACCTGCCTTTGGGCCAGGAGGTTCCCCAGACACTGAATCTCCCCCCGCCCAATTACACACTTTTAGGGGTTGGCCATGAGTCCTGCCTTGGGGACTCCAGGACCACAGCCACCATCTGCAGACCCTGCTCCTAGTTGTCAGCCACAATGATGACATCATCTGCGTAGGCTGCAGAAAACACCTTATGGTAAAGTTATTTTTCCAGAGACTGCCCCTGTGTTCCACAGGGAGGACCACGCAGGCATCTCCTTCAGTCTGTCAGTATTCTGTGCCCCCCCAAATGGCCACCACTACAACTGGGTTTGCTCTCTTTTGGGGTTTACCAGAGCACAAAGGGAGTTGCGCATCCCAATTAGATTATGAAACAGTTACCCGTTTCTTGGTCCAGGAGGTGTACTGACGACATGAGTGGTCAGAGGAAAACAGACTTCTAGCCTGTCTGCGAGACAGATGAATAGACATGATCACTAATTACCAGGGACGACAGCTGCGACTGTAACGCCATGCCAGCCACTGCCTCAAATCACAGACTGATACCAAAACCACACCCCACTGCCAAAACAACCATCATCCCTGTGGATGGATAGAGCTTTTTTCTTCCTGAATTACACTGTAATTGCTTGGCTCTTAGCTGACCAGAGAGAGAGAGAGAGAAAGAAAAGAGAAAAGGAGGGGGCAAAAAGTACATTACATTTCTCTGTTTCAGAGCACGGGGCTTTCAGCTTCTCATAAAGACCTTGACCTTTGGCCCCTATGGGCCTCTGTGCATGATTCATGGGCTACAGAGGCTCCTGATCCCATTTATCTGTTTGTGGTGTGTGTGGGTGTGGTTGTGGTGTGTGCACATGTGGGAGTGTACATTATATATTTGCTCGTAAGTGTGCAGCTGATGTTTGTATGTGTACTGTATGTGTGCATGCTCAGGTACAGCCAGTGAAATGTGTGGCCGTAGTGCTTCACATGGCCATGACCAAACAAATAAACTCGCCCAGTGTCCGGCACACAAAGCTTACGTTAGCTAACTTTCTAGACCAGACAGAATCGGTAACACTTATAATCCATGAGGAGGGACAAACCCGAAGAGCAGCAAAAATTATGCAATGTTGAATGTGTCATATGAATGATGCCATGTGAGTGTGCCTGGTAATTTCTCAGTCTTAAGACATAGTATGTTTGGAGGTTTAACTTTTCCTTTTCAGTGTATTTATCATATGACACAGTGTATAGTGAACTTTGATGCTTGCTTTTACACAGTCTGTACTTGACTCGGGCCATGCTTTTGAATGTGAAGTACTTACTGGTTGCCAGTGACCACACTATAACACGCATCAACACACTTGCATTTGTGGTTCGCTGTGTGTGTCCAAAGAACTTTGACTGAGTTTGGCCATTGGTCATTATTCCCACTGATAGATTTATTTTTCCACTCCCACCGCTAACTGATTGCCATGACTGGACTATTACTTTTGGACTATTGTTTTCGTAAAGTATGTTGTATAAATGTAAAGGTAGTCTACTGGATTACTCCAAATAAAATAACAAAATCATTACTCACAGTAATATACCTTTTTAAATTTGTTTTGCAGTTAAAAAGATTACAAAATAAAAATAAATGTTCCTCCACAACATTTACTTTAATTTCTCTATAACACAGTACTTGAGCTTTGAAATTACATTCCCTATGTTTTCTTTAACTACAGACAACTCTAATAGTGGATATAATGTAATCAGATTACTGTAATATAGTTATACAATATAATCCATTACACTCTCACTCTGTCCACTCATATACAAAAGCCTCATTCATCACAGAACCAATCTAACTTTCAAATCAACAGGAATCAGCCCTGGCCACAGGTGACTGGCCTGGCCAAATAGCCTTTTATTACATGTTTGTGTGTGTGTGTGTGTGTGTGTGTGTGTGTGTGTTAGCCTGTGTCTTTTGTTTAGATTAGAAGATTTAGATTGAGGGCAGGGGTGTCCAACACTGAAGGTCCCATGATTTTTTGCAAAGTAGCCTACATTTCTTATTTCTGTTCAAATATTATTTCCCAGCCAAAGAAATTTCTTTTTAACAAATTTGTCAAAACATGTTAAAAGCAAAAACTTGTCTACATTTACAGAGGACCCTAAAAAATGAACACTATAAACACCATAGTAGTCAAGGATAACTTTTTATTGTTTTTTTGTGACTCAAACAGACAATGCAAAATATAGCAGTAGTAGATGATGAGAAACATGTAGGCAGATATGTAACTACAATGGAGAAAGGGATGCAAACCAACCCATGGCAATAGTAAGACACAAAGAAAGATGATGACATAGCTGTAAATAGACAGTGAGAGTAAAAGAGAGAAAAACTGCAAAAACTAAAACACCTCAAGAGACCAAGACAAAGACATCTAAACCACGAGATAGACAGAGCAGAAACCAAGCAGTTGGTACTAAGGCAAACAGTACATCATTTACAGGCATTACCATACTAACTGATAGCAGAGTGAATGTGTAAACCTGATGATGATGGGCTTGTCTCTTCACATGTCAGAGGCAGCAGCAAAGGTCACTGAGCAGCGATGGAAGTATGAGGCTTTTAGAGAGGAGGAAAACACTGAATACTCCTAATCCCCCGTTTATTTGCTGCATGGATGGTTAAAAGCTACTCTCAGCCTCATAAAATTAAAACCAAGCGTGCACCGAACTGTGGAGAAGAGGCATGGATAAAGAAAGATAGCAGGAAAGGAAGGGAAGAGAAAAAGACTTAGATGATGAGGCGAGAAAGATAGTGAGATGGAGAGAGAAAGAGAGAGTGAGGGAGGTGTGAAGAAGAAAGGGGAATTGAGAAGCGGTGATGTGCAGCTCCAAAACATTCTTTAGCAGAATGAGCTGTCACCTGTACCTCCTTTTCCTGGCGATCTATGGTTCACACCGGCTGCCTTTGATTAATACATCCTACCTAAATCATCGAAAGTTCCCCTTTCCTTCTTACCCATAAAATGCAATACACAACACAAATCAGCCCCTTAAACAGTGAAGCCTGATAACAATCGGAAAATAATGCATCTTACCTGGGCCATCCTGATAAATTGTTCCTTATAACACCCTCCCTTAAACCAAAATCAATTCATCCGCCTCCAATTTTTATTAAAATCCCCAGTAATAAATCTTCTCCCAATGTTTGTTCATCTGTTTTTTGATACATTTATATCACTTTCAGTTCTGCTCCAGTGTTTCCCCTGCCTGTACAGCGTAAAATGGGAAAATCTATTTAGAGCCAATAGAATAGTTAAAGGGGTGTTATGGGTGCCTGTTCTTGTGGTGAAAATGGGTGTCAATTTGTGTGTGTGTGTGTGTGTGTAAATGGAATCGATAAATGTGGCAGTGTGGTGAGTAGAAAGCACCCTTCCCCTTGCCTTTCTGATTAACCCATACCACAGCAATATAACAATATTAGAGGTGTGTGTGTAAATATGTCCCAAGTCCATTTAACAGTGCCTTTGTCTTTTCATAAAACCTTCAGGGTACATACACAGCCATGTTTACAGGTATGAGTGTGGTTGCTGTTTTTGTGTGAGTGCAGTGTTATCTACTACTACTTATCTACTAATGTCTCTCTCTCTCTCTCTCTCTCTCTCTCTCTCTCTCTCTCTCTCTCTCTCTCTCCTTGTGTGTGTTAGTAGGCTACTCACCATTTTAAGTAGCAGCACCCATCTTTTTCCTGCTTCATGATTGTACTGGCAGTGTTCCTCAATACTGGACTGTGATGGCATAAAAAAACAAGAGAAAAGTTTCCAAATTCCATTTCAATCAGATAATGACTGAAAACAAGGGAACTAGCTGCAGTGCTAATAATACAGCAATTCCACAAAAATCAGATGCCTTGCTAAATGCATCACTCTATTTTACCTTTCATTAAGTTACACCTTCAAACAACATTCTTTTCTGTGTATTAACATCACCCTTATACGCATACAACATCTTTACTTCAGTTAGAGTGGCAATACTGCTGAGTTACAGTAATTATGGTCTGTTTAGGGGCTTTTCTTCTTAATGAAGACAAGACAAAAATACACTTGCTGCTGCAAATTATCCCAAACTTCACTACAATTTCATCTTGACTGAGCAAGTGTTACAAAAAACGTCACTGTCCAAATTGTTGCGGTCTGATGAGCTGGTGAAATGAGAAGAATGAAAAGGTGCAGGAAATAGTGCACCGAATGGAGTTTTTCTTTTAACATTTATGGGAGTCGGAGCAGCAGGAGCAACATTAAAATAATACACATAATACTTATACAACAATGATATTTTATTTATTTGGTTTAAAGTGTAACTTTTTGAGCCATTATTCTGCTTGGCCCAGATTCAAAGCAGTGTGATAGAATTGCAATGCAATAGGCTCCATTGCCCTGCATGTTGTCTAATCTCAATGATCTGTTATGAAATCAATTAACAAGAGCAGACAGAAACTAAAGGCTAACTTGATCTTACTTATCTTGGTGACACTATTATTCATTTTGCTGAGCCTTGACTAGTCAAAGATCAATGAATTTGAAAAGAGGAACACAGGAGTTTATCATCTGTTGACCTCTTGGTACCAGCGGTGGAAGAAGTACTCAGATCTTTTACTTAGGTTGGATGTGTGAAAAGTACCAATACATTAATGTAAAAATGCTCCATTGCAAGTACAAGTCCTGTATTCAAAATTGTGAATACAGGACAAGTGAAAGTTAAAGTACCGAAAAGAGTAATAGTACTTGTTCTGCCGAAAACTTCTTTAGAGTTATGTAGTTTAGTCCAGTGGTCAGACCCCCTCCAAAGGGTCAAGATGATTAATGGGAGATGAAAGAAGACAAAGTTCTGCTGCACAAACCAATTTTCATTGTTTGGACTTTTGTCTAATCTTAGCTTTTGTGGTGAAATATTGAATAATTTATCTATTTGGACCTTTTACACAGTTATTTAAATGAAACCATCTGAAAAGTTTAGAGGGGGAAATGTCTCTGTGGTGGAACTGCAGTGAACGGTGGTGAAATGTGCCAAGAGCCCCTAAGTAGACACTGCTCTTTTTATAAGGGGTCACAATCCAAAAAAGTTGGAAACCACTGTTTAGTTTTTAACAATGTGGGGTATTTTATAAGCTTATCATTTATTTTTTTATGTAAAATCTTAATCTGAAGAGTAAGTAAATATATCTGTCAGATAAATGTAGTGGCGTCAAAAGTACAATATTTTCCTCTGAAATGTAGGGAAGTAGAAGTATAAAGGAAATATTCAAGTAAAGTACAAGTACCTCAACATCAGCACAGTGCTTGAGTAAATGTACTCAGTTACTTTCCACCACTGTCTGGTACAGGCCTTCTGATTGTTCCAGAAGTTTTAGTTGCTTTAGTTATTACGGTCTTGGCTGCTGGAATACTCACATTTCATTTGATATGTCACATTGTTAACATCATTTTAAAGCAGACTGAGAACATTACTTTTTTCCTGCCTGTTTGATTTACTTTTTTCTTATTTAATTCAGTTGATTGTTAGCACATGTCTACATGTCTCTGTATATTTCTTTATCTTTGTTCTTCGCTTTTCTCTGAAACATATTTTATTTCCTTTTCGAATAAAAAATGTAAAACAAAAAAAGTTTTGGCTCCTTGCTCACTGTCTGACTATATATACATTTTGTCTATATATATTTTACTAAGTTCTAATCACGATCTATCTGTTTGTGGCAGGTTAATGATGGACGATGTAAGAACTCAGACAGCAGAATACAATAGGAATACAATACAATAAGCCTCATCGCCCTGCATTGTCTCATTTGTTGGGTGATCAATGAATGCTTTGCAGAGTGCTGGATCAGTCAGTGCTGAGAAATGGAGAGATGTGCCGTGATTTATTCTAGGTGTTAAAAAATAATTTGTTTGGATTGATTAACGTTAATTAATTATGCTAATTGAGCAGGATGAAAACAGATGTCGAAAGTGCCCTCCTACTCATCCCTCTGTAAAACTGGTCCTTTAATTACAGATGCTATTGGTTTATCCAAAAATAACTCATAATACATGCAATACAAGTGTTTGTACACAGTACACACATGGACACAGGCAGCCACAGGCACATGCACCCTCACCAGCATGCATGCTTACATGTTCACACTGACAAAAACAGACACAGGACAGTACAGGACACGTGGAAAGTTTAGATTAGATTATCTTTGATAACAACATACTCTTATTTTGAAATAAACAAACACTTTTACTGAACTTTGTCCACATTTGAGGACCAAAGACTTAGGGTCGGTCATTCAAACACTTTCTAATGTGTCATTTTCAGGAGTTTTCAGATGGGTTTTTTTTAACTAAACTTACTTACTAAATCAGTGGTTATTCTACATGATTCTGGTCTGTTGTACTTTTGAGGTGATATTCTAAAGTCTATCTGAGTAGTTTGTTTGTTTTTAACCTTGGCTGTGTAGAATTTTGTGTAGAAAATTGAAAATTTTAAAACCTCAGACTTTTGTGACTTTTAGCTATAAGACACTGTGGCAGACAGCAATGCATAACGATGGACTCCAGGATATCTAATGCAGAATCAATGTGCTGAAAGCAGCATGTGGACTGCACTAATTTTCACTGGCTTGTCTTACTTGTCTAAAATCACAAACCTATACCATCATAATAATTTGAAAGATCTTTTCCACCCAAAGTAACCCTGTCACGATATTTGTAAGTGCCTGACCACTGCAACTGCAAGTGCCTATGAACTTTTTACAGTATACTTCTTTGTAGCATCCTTTAAGCATGCATTCAACTCTGTGTGTGCATACCTGTGTAAAACTGCTGGTGATAGGGAGGCTCACATTGTAGTCGTGAATATCAGCACCTGATTTGTGTGCAACAGTGGATAATTTAGCATTTAGAACATCTGAGATATATAAAGTTAAGCTCAAATTTAGATATGCTGCTGTGAGCATTAAAATTTGAGTTGAAGATTAAGAGAAGAGTTGAAGAAATTATTATGATCCAATGGGACGTTCTTGTGTGTGTGGCTGTGTGTGTTTAGTGTGTGTTTGTTCCGTGATCAAGGAGATTGAGTTGCTATCTTTCTCAACCAAACCCTTTGTGGGTGTGCTGCTTGTGTGTGTAGGTGTGTGCATACACATGTATGTGTGAGAGTATGTGTAAGTATCTGTGAGCTCAGATGGGGCAAGAGGCTGCGCTGAGCCGCATGGATTTGCTGCTAAAGTTTGAACAGTTTTAAATTAAAATGTATTGCCCATTCTCAATGTATTGATCTCAGACCCAGCTGTGTCAATATGCCGCCCCTGCTATTTTTCCAATAACTTATAAAGATCTGCCAGCCAGGCATAAATTCATTACATAGCTCTGAGTTTATATTCTCTCTCTTTTTTTTCTTCCTTTTCCCTCCCTTACTCTTTTTTCTGTCTCTCACCATCTCTTTCTCCTTTTACATTTTCTTCACTGTCTTCCTCTTCTTTTTCTTGTTGTCACAGCCCTTATTCCTCTGGGTTTTTGCTGCTTTTTTCACTTCATGAATAAGCTGAAACCATTATGTTATTTGTCACTGTATAAACGTGAGATTCAATCAAAAAAGTCTTTAAAAAGAATTTACCTCAATACCTTTCACTGGACAAACATAAAAAGATCATTTGAATCTCTGAAACCTTGCATCATTTCACACAGTAATCCCTCCGCTTGACTCTTCTTTTCTCTTGCCACTCTACTTCCTCTCGTCCCGCTCTCATCTTCCTTTCCTTCAGTTGTTATCTCTTCTCTTACACTTTTTTCTCTCTTGTCTCTCCTTTTCTTGCCATTCTTCTGCTCTACTCTTCTGTCCTTTGCTATTCCTTTTTTTCTACTCCTCTTCTCTCATCTCTCCCCACCTTCTCCTTTCTTCTCCTATCCTCCCTCCTCCTTCCTCTACTCTTTCCATCTCTCTCCCTAATCTCCCTCCACCTCCTCTCATTGTCAATACCTATCTAATTCCACTTTAGCACCAGTAATTGGCTGATGGATAGAAGCTATGGATTGGCCTCTTCCTGATGACTGCGTGACATTTTTCCCCCTCCCCTACAGCTGGTAATACTAATAGAATTCCAAATCCGTGGCACTGGGATCCTGTCATGAGTAGGTCAACCGCTGTGTCAAGGTCCTATTGGAAAGCCGGCATCCAACATCTTAATTTAGACTTAGCCTTTTTTCTCTCTATCTCTCTCTGCTTTGCTGGATGATCAAAATGTATTTCTTTGTCTCTGTTTCTGTAGTTGTCGCCTGCTATACACCTCTGTTATGCTCACTGTATGTCTCATTAACTGGTCATGCGAATACTGTTGGTCAGTTAGGAAACTTATCAATTTGCTTCAGCTAGCTGATGAAGATTTTGTTTGTGTTTCATTTTTTAAATTTGTAACATTTAAAAAGTTTGCATAAAGTTTGCTCTCTGTACTGCATATTAATTGTCATATTATACTGTTTTAGCAGTAACACAACATACTTTTCACATATACTTTTCAACATACTTTACCATTTTATACTAACAGGAAGTGATACAATGCGTGATGCTGGATGCCAATCCAACCAGCTTTGAAAGGCTGCCGCCAATTAAACTTCACAAACAGTCAATATATTTTAATTTTCTTTCAGCTGTGAGCTGCTCCTCCATTTGCTTTGTGCTTTGCATTGTGGGAGAATAGTGTGCATCAACAGCGCACTCACAAATCGGCCATTTAGTATGCACACTATCTGGTTTGAGAATACTCAACCAATAGTATATAGTGTGTTCACTAGTATGTGTGAACACACTATATACTAAAAACCTGCTAAGAATCAGTATGTAGTATGGATTTGGGACACAGCGTTAGTCTCTTTCAGGCCTCTACATTATAGCCTCTAATGTAACTTGCTCTCAGAGTAGACACATTACAGGGTGTAACAGCCTCTAAATTCTCAATTAATGCAAAAAGGTTTTGTGCTTTGCTTTTTATGTGGCTACATCAGAGGATAGAAGTCAGAGGTAAGAGCAAATTTAGACCAGGAAAGAGTGAGTATACACAAATTAAGTGAGAAATTAATGATTTGGGTTCAGCTTAACATGGCTTAACAGGTGGATTGTTTTTTAAATGTTAGTTTACTTGCAAACTAACATTAGTAACTTGGCTTGGTTATGCTAGCCTGCTTAGCAAGAGAGCGCTTCAGTTTTAGCCATCATGTCCTATGAGTAGTTAACAAAAGACTGGAACCACTTCTTTGTTGTGTTGTTAATTGAGTTGGTTTAAAGTCCATCTTAGTGAAATGAGTAAGCAATATTACATGTTGGAGCTCATCCAGGAACACAGCCATGTGATGGACATAAACATTATTTGGGAAAAATGTTAACTTTTATTCAGCACTCAACATTTATCTCTGAACTAAAGACATTAAAGGGTTTTTAAGTCTATCTTAAAGATATCCTGTTGTAAACAAACTGTTCTGTTTGCATCCTTTACGCAGCAAATGTGTTAAATGCAATTCCTTGCTCATAAAACATTTGCAACGTTTTTAAAAAAAAAAATCTAAACCTGCATTGTTTACTTGCTCTTCTTTGTGTAATCCCCACCTGCCGATCTGTGGAATATTGTGAAACCATTGGCAGGAATTTTAGGAATATTGTGTCATGGCGTGCTAGTCCTCATGCATCGTCTTGAAAGCACCACCACCACCAAAGCAGAAGCGCGCTCCTACAGGTTTGTTCCGTTGTGCTCTACGGCAAAGCAGCAAATAAGCATTTACACGGTGATATCAGACTTAGAATAAAAATGAAAGAAACCATTTTATACATCTGTGGATTCTATATAAAGAAAATACTCCAACAAGAAAGTGGAACCCAAAAGTCAAGTACGTCAAAAAAAAAGAAAAGTCAAGAATACTGCACTTACTGTTCTGGAGATGTTGATATCGCAACCAGCAGAGCCGACCTGTGGACAGTGCGTGTGTGTATTTGTATTTCGATGTGTTTGGCATTTGAAGTATTTGACTGATGTTTTTTATTTGATGTTTTGCTGCCTCTTCTGAGTCGTACCCTGCTGGTCTCTTTGTTCAAACATATACAGGTATACCTTTGTGAGTGTGTATGGGCTACTGTGTGTTTGTGTACACATGTATGTGTGCATATTTCAAGGCATACACACTTCTGGCAGCACAGCTCATTTATATCTGTCTATAGACTTTGAATTGAATTTCTGATCAATGAAGAGGACATCGTGTCCCCCCTCTTTCTCTCTCTCGTCTCGCTGGACGATGAACTTCACAGAAAGTTTATTGGATTAAATACCTCTGGGCATGGGGATCCTTTGTGCTCTTCCTTCCTTTCTTTCTTTCTTTCTGTCTGTTTGTCTGTCTCTTTTTTAATTCTAGATCCAATTACAATTACATTTGTGCACTATAGCAGCCTATGTGTGCTTGTGTGAGTGCATGCAGGTGTGCATGTGTTATAGTGATGAATTGGGGAAAAGAGGTTGGCTAAATCGGGTTGTCATGCTAATTCAGTCAGCTGACTGCATAATGCAATGCATCAGGGAGAGGACTGAACTTGACCCTGTTAAACCTGACCTTGGCCTCCCTCTTTCTCTTTCCTCTCTCTCTCACATATGTGGGTGCAGGGGTCGGCAAATTAAGCCAATAAATCTGATTTGTGTGTTAGGAGCTTCTAGGGTTTCACAGTATAAAAAAATCTGCCACACATACAGAATAATTTCGATAAGACTGAATATTTAATGCAAAGTGTACTCTTGCTTTGTCCTTCATTAAGTATTATAGTATAAAGTGTTTCTTTTTAATTTTGTTGCTGAAATCTTATTCAACTTATGAGTTTTTGGTGAGTTGCACGTGAACATTTAAAGATAGTCTTAACAGCTATTAATTACCTTGTTTCTTAAGCACAACTGCCCCGTTGAACAACATTTTCTATACACAGTGAGTAAGTAAGTTCACTTTGATGATTGGTTGACTGATTTTGTTGACTTGGCATTTTGTTTTGCATGCCTTTAGCTGCTCTTTTGGCTGACATGTTAAATGAAGCACGTCAATGGACTGCCATTTAGTCAACAGTAATGTCAGTATTTGCCGTGCAGGAATTGATTTTGTTAACTCACGGAAGAAAGAACACAATTTGGTGTTTGATTTGGTCGAAGGTCTCTTCAGGTGCTTTACTGCAGGTTTGAAAGGTGCCAGAAGTTTCTGCGGAGATTAATGTGAAGATTATTTCAATAAACTGTGTACCCAAGATCACTCTGTGGTTCTTACAGTTTTTGTTTTGGTGTTATATTTTTGTGTTTTATGATCCAAAGAAGGTGATAATAAGCCGCCCAGCGCATTATAATAATTAGACTTTACTTGTCTAACACATATGAGCACATAAGCTTGTGTTTTTATCAGGAATGAGGAGTCACACACACCTCTCTGCCTTTGACCTTCAGGTCTGCAAAAAAAAAAAGACTGTGATTAGAAAAACAAATTACCCTGTTGAATATCTTATACTTTGGATAAAAACTCCTTCATGTATGAAAAAACAAATGAAATGATAAATAACTTAAAAAATAATAAAACTTGAAAAATACACAAGCAACAAATGGTTTGAATCAGCCATTCACCTGAAGTCAAGAGTAACATTTGTTTATTTTAGCTCGGTGTTAGAAGGTGGGGTTACAAGTCTGTGTGGAATGTCCCTTTAAATTATTCAAAGCCCAATCAGGTGTCTTTTTCTCCTCTGATCTAAAGATGGGTATCAGAGGTCATTCATTCTTCCTTCCAGGGTCACCTTTCCCACTTTTCCTTTTAGCACTGACACTCTCACACACTTCCACTCCCTATCTCTTTCACTAATGTTATATAGGACGCCGTCATGGTCACATGCTGGTACATATGTGCAAGCACGCACACATTAAGAAACAAAGCAGCCGTGTGCATATATGCACATGCATAGACACTCTCAGGATGCACACTTGGCATGCACATACCTACAGACACACACACACACACATACATTGAACAGGCCATCCTGGCTCCCCTGCAGTGAGCTCTATTGTATGTCAGGACACTGTTCATTCTCCTTCTGTGTTTTCATGTAGCTGAATACCTTTTGACCTTCTCATAGACTGCAAGGATGTGAAGCATTATTGCTCTTCATGCAACTTACTTTTGTGTGGTACCAAGAATAGGTGACAAAGGTGGATGGCAGAATGTGGAGAGGCAGAAGAGAGACAGGGAGGAGGTAAGGATACTGTTAAGATTTAGCTCTTACATAATACTGCTGAATAAAACCAGTAACAAATGCACCATACAGAATGCTGTGCTGTGTCTGAGTAGTGTATTTATATAAAGTGTTTTCTTTAATAAAAGAGATGATAGAATAAGGGTACTAATGTAGCATAGCAATAACTTTCTGTTTGCATTGATGTTTGTGTACACATTCATGATTGCCTTCCCGTCCATATGCATAAGTATGTACAGTTTCTTCTTCTTATGTGTGCATACTTTTGCATAATATGGCATAAGTGATGGCTGGCTTGTGTGTGAGATCCTACGTACAGTATGTGTGTCTGTGTATGCGCTCTCACCGCTGGGGGCTTGTTGTCAGAGCTTCTCTCGACTGGCCAATTAATTATGATGGCCTACTTATGATGTGTAATGGGATGATTTATTAGTAAACACGCAAACAGAGCAGGGACATAGACAGTCAGCTAGCAGCGCTGCATTCTGTGGTCTGGGATCATATACTGGGGCAAGATCACAAGCCACCTCTGGCTGTGTCCTAGTGGATCAGAGTGAAGATTACGGTACACTGGAGGAGCCGTGCATCTTCAAAAAGTCCAGTTTGCAGGCTCTACCTGATCTATAGGCTGTTAGTTCTGTACTGTATATAGACTTTTTCTCTTTATCTTTTCAATCTGGGGAAGTCAAGTGAGCATGTTGCTGTTATCAAGTAATGCCCTGCTTCACATACGTACTGTATTGCTCACATGCACACAAGAAACCAGGTTATTCAGAGGAATCAGGTTATGCAGGTAACTGGAGAGCACGTTTACAGTTTACTGTAAATCTAAGTATAATGCAGTAGGTCTGTAAGGAGATTTCACCCCTTCCCCGACCTTAGTTTGGAACCATGGCTTACTAATTGTAAGTGCATCTTAGTGATTATAGTGTATTTTAGTGATACAAGAAGACTGATTTGTGAGTGTCTCTGTGTCAGAGCAGTAAGAGGACAGGCCCTATAGAGGAGGCGCACAGCTTCTCCTCACATTGTGAATGTGTTTGAATTTTATAAATAGTCAAATGTTCAGCGGTGGAAATCCACTTATTTAAATTTAAAGAGGCTACTTTGTGTTATGATCAACCTTTTACTCGCTGCCACATCAATACTTTCCTGACATAAGTCTTGTGCTCATGATGCACATGTGAGAAACATGGTTACCTGTACACATGGCCAAAAAATCAGCTTTCTCCAAGAGAAATGTCCCTGGTTTCTCCAATACTTTACCTCAACTGGAGAAACCAGGGACTTGTTTAGAAATCTGATTACTGCAGAAGGCCGACTGTAACCCGGTTATTTAAGTGCATGAAAATTGATTCACAGAGTTACTTACATTCACAGCTTAGAGATACCCTATTCAAGCAGTCTTCTTCTGCCAGCCCCTGGGTATGGTCAGTGCCTTGCTGATGGGCACATTGGCTGCAGTTATCTCCACCCACACTAACTCAAACAGTTATAAGTCTGCTTCTGTAACTTCAAGGTCACCTTCACTATTACTACTTCTTTTTATCTCTTTCTTTACTAACAGTTAGAATGAAACGCACCCTCCTGTGCCTTCTTCTACCTCACCCTTCTTTTTCTCTACCATTATCCTTATCTGTTTAGCTTAAAATATTAAGAAATACATGTTGTGTGTATTAATATCGAGAATGAATCCTCTCTCTCTCTCTCTCTCTCTCTCTCTCTCTCTCTCTCTCTCTCTCATAGTCTCTTCTTTCTTTGCTGTTTTTATGTGATATTATAATTTCTTCCTGTGATGTGTGTGTGTGTGTGTGTGTGTGTGTGTGTGTGTGTGTGTGTGTGTGTGTGTGTGTGGGCAGCATTAGGCGTGGCTGGTATAGGTGCAGCAGGTCTGTCCTGGTAGCGAGGAGAGCAATTTCTTTTCCTTGGCTAGCTGTCTGACTAGCTGGGTGGGTGTCCTATTTCTGGATGATACACACACACATACACACCAAACCCTGTGCCCCTTCTACCATACGTTGTGGGACATAATTTATGATGGCTCGGTAACATATGGACTTTTCATCACTCAATGGCAACAAAGTCTCTCCACTCAGTGTTACAGCATATTGTCTCTGCCCCTTCTCTTTCTTGTTTGTTTCCCCCCATCTCTCTCTTTCTTTTTTTGAGTTCTCTTCCCTGTTTTTATTTCTTATTCTTCCTTTTTCTGTGTCATAGGTCTTGGTCTCATTTCACAACTTGTTCTCTGTCTGAGATGGAAGCCAATTTCTTTTCCTCATCTCACCCTTTCATTACACCTGGAATTTAAATCGAATTGGAGACAAACAGCTTCTTGCTTATTTAAGGTTATGCAATATTTCACTTGCTGTCATTTTTAAATGTTTAGTAATAACTGAAGAATAGAAAGACACATTAGAAAAAAGAAAAATGTGGAACTACTTGAAAACTCTTTCTCTATACCGTCCTACTTGAATTTGCTCTTACTGGCAAAATATATTTCCTCCCTCTCTCTCACTCTCATTTGTCTCTTACTGTAAGACTGCTTTTATACTTAAGGCCATTTTATTTATTTGCATTTACCCTGACCTTTTTGTCTCCTTTTTGGGTTGCCTTTTATTTTGATGATCTAGGAATTTAAGCATTGTATGTGTGTGTTTGTATGAGAGCTAAACATTTCTGCTGTAAATTTGCTGTGATTATTAGTGGTGATAGTGTGAATGTTTCTGATGTGTACTGACTGCCTAAACATTTGATGTGGACTGGTGTGTGTTTCTGTGCGTGTCTGCTGACATCTTTGACACCTCATCGTCATGTGACGACCATGTCGCCATGGTGATTACAATAAAACACTTGCTAAGTGCATAAAGGCTGGGATCATTACAATTTTATTAGCAAACACACACACGCACACACACACACAGTGCAAATGTCCCCATTTTAGATTTATCATGCAGTCCTCCAGAAATTCTATAAAGAGCAAAGGTGGTGATTACAATGTTGACCAATGTTGATTTTTCCAGAATAAGTCTATTTATCACTGAGCCAGTTGTGCTGTTGGTATGTGACTAAGAGTGTGGGTGGTGTGTGTGTTCGTCAATTTGTGTGTGTGTGTGTGTGTGTGTGTTGAAGGGTGTAAAGGGAGCTTTTATATGAGTATTTGTAGACAAAACTCATGATTATGTACAGGCACAACATCCACACCTCAAGCATTATAATAAGATAAATGTTGACTCTGAGCATTGCCAACTGCAATATACGCAGAGTGTATTGTGGGACTACTGTATTGTGTATTGCATAAAAATATAGTAAATCATACCTTTGTGAAGATTCATCATATTCAGTTTATCAGAGAATTGTAAATGTAAAGTCTGTGGTCTTTTTTGAGGCTTTAGTTTGTGTAGTATGTCATATTGTAAGGTAATTCTAAATATTTTTTTCTTTGTAAATGAGATGGACAGAATATTACAAACACCTTTCAATATAATGCAACCCAGTGCATCAACTTCACAAAGTGCAGCCTCAAAACTTACCAAAGAAATGAGTCAATACACAAACAACTAAAGCAGTCTCCAGAAAATGTAATATATTAAGTAGCAGTTTATCAATAGAAATATTTAAAATCTCATTGCATTACATCATGCAGTTGTGTTACAGTTTGTTTCTGGACACTTGCTGTACTGCAGGTTTCATACAGTATTGTGTTTTGTGAAAGTTTAGAATGGGGAAAAATATATTCATATATACAGTATAATCACATGTATACATTTCTAAATGAAACATCAGTAAAATAAAGTTGTCACATGACATTATAAAGTTTTTATATTGTCTTTTTTTGTATTTTGTTGTATTTACATAACATGTCATCTACTTTCTCACCCCTGTGGGCTCTATTCTATTCTATTCTTAACCACCATGCTGGCACTTTCTCTGTAACTATTGATGCTACTTTGTCCTAGTGATGAAGCAAGCGGGCCGTTGTTGGGTCGATGTGTGTCATTGTTATATTGATGTGAGGACAGACCCCTGGGGCCTGCAGCCTTCTACTCCCCTGAAAGCAATAAATCTATGGCCTACTGTTCCCTGTACTGTACCCAGCATAGCTTCTCTCGCAAATGCACACACATGCACACACACACACACACACACACATTCAGTATATATACAAAAGGAGACATATACAAAAAGATAACTTTGTGGCCTTCTGTTCTACACGGCAAGCAGCATAATCTCATACATAAAAAGGGTATTTGCATTTTAAATTTGAGTCTTCCATGCATTATGCCTTTTTTGCCTTGTGTGTGCATGGGTGTTTGTGGTTAAGTGGCCCTGTGTTCAGTTTCTATGAATCATTTTTAATTCCCTTCAGTCAGCCAGTAGAGGCCACTCACAGCATTCAGTACAGACAGACAGCACACACACACACACACACACACACACACTCACACATGAATACACACACACAGACGACAGCTGTCCATTACAAAGCAAGGGAGAGGTTAGACAGAGAGCGCAGGTGGTGGCAGTGGAAAGAGAGGACGAGAGATGTAGAGGATGGGAGGGAGAAAAAGTAGGCAAAATATTTGAAATAAAAACTGAGAAAAAAGAGAGAGAAGGGTAAAATGGAAAAGAGTGGGAATGATAGACATATAGAAAGAAAGGTAGAGACAGGGCTGATGATGACGTCTCTTTTGTTTGTTCCTGTTTATTCCTATCAACTCAGCTTTACTCACAATCACAGTTTTTGACTGAGGCAGAGAGAGAAATTGGTGAGAAATTGGAATTGACACTCATCCAGTTTTCCCTGTGAGGAGTGAACGGGGGAGTTTAGTTTCCCGCCGTCACTATAATAATACACAACACTGTTGTTGTTGTTGTTGTTGTGCATTTTCCCTACTGTAGTATATTTATTTATTTTTTTTCTACTTTTCTTTATGGCTGTTCCTATGTCCGTTTACTGGCTGCAGGTGAAAAAAAGAGGAAGACAGATTTATAAACAGAGAAGAAACAAACAACCTGAAAAGAAAGAAGAGGGTAAAAGAGAAAAGTAAAAGAGCAAAAAGAGAAATTAATGGAAAAATGTGTGTGATGACATACAGTATACAAACTCTCAAAACACATTCACACAGTGTTTTAACCCACTGAACTTGCCTCTTTTTATCTTTTTATTAATCCATGTCCATAAACAATATAAAAAAAAAGTCATATTTCTTTCTTTCCCCCTTCAGCAGTTTCATTTAAAACGGATAAATGAAATATGTTTCTTTAAAAAAGAAACACATTTATTTGGAATTAGATATGTCATCAAGAGCATTAAATATTGTAATGGACAATAAGATAATACTGAAAATTATATAAAATAAAAATACAGTACCATGTTCGTAATATATGAAAGAATGAAACATGACACACATTAAAGAATGAATATACACTTTCATTAATCCATCTGTTTGAAGAATGTAATTAAGTGTTCAAAGATAAATAAATTGTTAAATGTCTCACATTTATATTTTTGCTGGGCTGACACACGTTTGCCCTCAGTGTGTTTGAGTCAGCGCACACCACTGATAAGAACTTAACTAGGAGCAAAGGGGTGTGTGTGTGTGTGTGTGTGTGTGTGTGTGTGTGTGTGTGTGTGTGTGCGTAATCTGGGGGTTTAAGAGGGAAGTCGCAGAGGATAGTTAATGAAATCATCTTAATCCTACTAGCTGTTCATTTCTCTCCCAGTAGAGAAATCTTTATTTCTGTGTCCCCCTTTCCCCTTTCCTCTGTATCTTTCTTTCTTTCTTTCTTTCTTTCTCTGCTTTTCCTTTTCTTTTCTTGCTCTCCACAATCATCTCCCCCTCCCTTTCTCTCCTCCACAGTCACTAATTATTTCATCTTGAGCATGGAAAGGAGACGCCAAATCAATAAGTCTCCTCTGTTGAGGCAGAGGGGAAGAAGGATGGAGGGGGAGGAGAAGGTGAAGGGGAGGGTTGCCAAAAGAGACAGACTAATGTAAGACATTTTTTTGCTCCACATCTTTATTTTCTTGATACGGAAAAGCCCTTTGATTGCAGCTTTAATGCTGATCATTTAATTGATGCAACTTAGAATTGTTTACACCATGACAGCAGCAGTTCTCTTGCTGGGGTGACTCTCCAAAAAAACTGACTCGAGCTTCATGAGCTTCAAAAGACAAATAAATTATTGCTTATTCTGTAGGATCTCCGTAGGAGGAAGAGATCACATTTTCCTACATGTTTCCTTTTGTTTCATTTGTGGTCATATGACAGTCGAAACCAACATTTTAGGGTGGACTGAGCCAGCATTTGTGAATCAGGTAGTCTGGCAGCGACGACATAAAAGGAATAAGAATACAATGGGAAGAAGTGAAAAATGCACAGGAATGTTTTAAACTGCAAGTTGACCTTCATGAGGCAGAAAGGACACAGAAGTTTGGAGGATTACTGCTTCAATATTCTTTTGGTTATATTTCTTTCTGGGTCGGGGGAGTGAGTGGAGATTCCTCGCTGTGACTAATGTGATGTTTGTCGAATTCAAACTTTCTCCTGCTGCCCCCCACCTGCTCACAGCCCTCACATGGACAAGTTCTTTCTCTCTTTTCAGCCGTTGTTTTTCTTGATTCACTCCTTTTTTATTGTTTGTTTTGTTTGGCTGTTTTCTCCTGACTGGCCCACCTGCAGGTAAACAGGCAATTGTATTCTTGTGACCAGCATCTGGGTGTGCAACTGTGTGTGTGTTTGCATGTCTCCAGTTCATTGCTCCTCCCGGTCCAAATGTGGTTTGTGATATTATATTTGTGTGTGTGTGTGTGTGTGTGTGTGCCTGTGGAGGTGCTATCTGTGCTCAGATAAGACTGTAAACCAGATTAATCTGGCGTGGAAGAGCTTGTCAGCAGGACCACTGTGCGTGCATATGTGTGTGTGTGTGTGTGTGTGTGCGTGCGTGTGTTTGAGTGTGAGTGTGTGTGGGTGCTGCTCTCCTCCCTGCATCTCAGCCAGCCCATCAGGTGAGCCATTGGTTCCTATATTGTGTGTGTGTGTGTGTGTGTGTGTGTGTGTGTGTGTGTGTGTGTGAAGGAAATCAACAGAGAATGCTGTATAAGTGAATGAGTGTGTAGGGTCCAGCGCTAGATAATGTGATCACGGCTCCATGTAACACAGCATGACAAGCGCTTGTGTGTTCGAGTGTGTCTCTGTGTTTGTGTGTGTGTGAAACACGCCATGACAACAGTGTCTCTCCATACCACTGCGGAGAGAATGGATTACTCTACTCTCCGAGTCGAAACACCAACACACACACACACACACACATACACACTCAGAAACACACTTTTCTCATCCCACTGCCTACTTCTGATATACACACCTACATATGCCTGGCGGCCTGCCTGTACGCAAACTGAGGG
This sequence comes from Maccullochella peelii, assembly GCA_002120245.1. Classification (NCBI taxonomy): domain Eukaryota; kingdom Metazoa; phylum Chordata; class Actinopteri; order Centrarchiformes; family Percichthyidae; genus Maccullochella; species Maccullochella peelii. The sequence continues at coordinate 111,211 of LKNJ01000363.1, read as the reverse complement.
TAAGTATGCACATACATACTAGAATACAACTTAATGACGGGTTCATAAACTATTCCATGAAGAAATATATTTCAGGGTAGACAGCAGGCCCATGCACCTGCGATATTATTCACTCATTCTTCTGTGTGTTTGGTCTTCTGTGAGGATTTGTAATGGTTAAGAGAAAAATCCAACCTAAAACATTTAAAAATTAAAACCATTTAAAACCAAACTTGACATGCTATCCATATTCATATTACATATTATATTGCAATAATAAAGTTTAATATCAGAAAATTCCAACATAAAAAATATCTGTATTATCTGGGGGTTTTTTCAGTTTGTTTGTGCTGTTGCTCTACAGTCATATTTTCATACAGTAAAGGGTCTGTGTTGTGAGATAAGATGCTTTCTTGAAAAGTGAAAAAAAAAGTGTGCCTTGCTATCACCTTTTGTTCTCTCCACCCACACAAGTACAAGACGTAGCTGGATGCAACAAGCTCAGGTTTGTTTTCTGGGAGGACGCCAAATGTAAAAAACATCAATATTGATATTTTTATGACCCCACCATTTCAACAAATGCGAAAGTTTCAGTGTCAAGATTTCATCCATGTTTCTCTGTAGTTCAGTATGAAATGAATTTTATGATAAAAAGCCTGAAGTTAAAAAAGATAATCTGGACTAGAAAGACTTCTCGCAAGGAAAAAGGTAGTTGTTTCAGCAAAATCCCCAAAACGACATAGGTTTACATTCAAGGGACAAAGCCCTTTAGTGACTGTAGTAATTATGACTTTTGTCATCTACGTTGGGAGTAAAGAAGGAAGTCTGGTGACATTATTATAGAGCCACAAAATCCACATTGGGAGGAGGTCCACAAAATGTCAGACTTTAACATGGGAGAGCTCTTTTTTTTTTAACTCTAATCCTTGATTAACCTAACCTTAACCCTAATCCCAACCAAGTCGTTATTGTTCCTAAACCTGACCAAACCTTAACCATAGCAGTGTTAGTAAGAAAACAGTCAATAGAAGTCGATAGAAGCACCAGATCAGATTGTAGTTCTGGAGAGCAATTACAAACAATTTATTTTGTCCTTTAATTTGGAGGACTAGAATGTAAAATAAAGTTATGTGGATCTGAACAATGTTTGGCCACTCAGCATGCCTTTGTAATAATGACTTTCCACTCAAACAAGTGCAGTTTAAGTTCAAATTGATTTTAATTTACTGTAAACCAGGCAACTGAAATAGGTCTTTCTGCAGTCCCTCCTATCACATATGCAGCCCCTCTATATACATTTGCATTTCATCAGAGATGCTAGAGGCCACCTGCAGTGCAGCGTGGGACTCTGTGTCTTATTCAAGGACATTGCTGGTGAGAACTTTAGAAGTAATACCAGCATCCTCCAGCTGCCAGCTCACAGCCAGAAAACACCCCTGTCTGTGGCGGGGATCAACCCAACAACCTTTAGGTTATTAGTCAGCCTCTACATCCAGGCCAACCTAGGGAGAGGTGGTGGGTAGGTGGGTGGGTGGGTGTGGGATGGAAGCCAAATGTGTGTGTGTGTGTGTGTGTGTGTGTGTGTGTGTGTGTGTGTGTGTGTGTGTGTGTGTGTGTGGTTGAGTGGGTGGGGGTGTTGCTTCCCCAGTGTAAGGAGCACACTGCATCTTCCCCGACCACTCTCTGACAGGCCTACATACATCACCACCCCCAACACCTCTGTTTCTCTCTCCTCTCCCTCTTCATCATCCCTATTCCCTCTCTCCCTCCCTCCATCCATCCACCTCTCCTCCCACCATCCCTCTCACCTGCTCCCATCTCTCATGAGTGCTGGTGTCTCTCTCAGCTGCCCACATCTCTCTCTTTTTCTCTCTTTCACCTGCTCGCAGCCCCCCCATACCTCTCACCAGGCCTCCCTGAGTATCATTTACATCGATGATGCCTCATCATTACCCCTGCCCTACTTTATCTATCACCCAGCAGCTCTGCCATAGGGCCTCTTCCTGCGCTGTAGGCCTTATTCCTATAGTCTATCACAGTACATCTCAACCACTGAAGCAAGGTGTGAAACAACTGACTGTTGTTTTCACAGAGTCAGTGTGAGGGCTCTGGTATTGATACCAATCTCTAGGAAAGTCACAGTCAAGTTTAATACAGAAAACATAGGCAACATCATTTTAACTAGAGTATTTCTTTATTTTCTGCAAATGCAATTTGTTCATTGAAACCTTAACTGAACACTCCAGTTTGATATGATCATTGCTTCAAATGTAACATCAAATGCAATAGGGTGTTTCAGACAAGCAATCTAATTGGTTAAAGAGTTTATTCAGTTTTAATAAATCACAATTAGACTACCTTAAATTACTGTCTGTAATGAGAGTTTAAACACAGTTGTTAGATACTGTACACATTGTATACTATAATATATACTGTTTAGATGCTATCCTCTACACAAAGAGGGGATAATAGCCGAGAAGAAATGTCTACTTACAACAGCCAATAATATGTTAAAAATGACATACTTTTATAAACTTTTAAATATGTTTACATTTTTTTACTCCTCTACATATCAGTAGTAATCTACTGTAAAGATAAAAAAAGAATCAAGTGGCAGATGCCTTTGGTTGATTAGGGTTAAAGTGTACTATTTGGCAGCAATGAAGAACGGAAAACTGTAGCGCCACCACCCCATATATGATGAGTGGCATTTATTAACAAAAACATCACTAAAACAGAGACAAAAATGGAACCCAGGAAATTTAATAAAACTAAATTAAGCTGAAGCAAAAAGAACAACAAACTAATGAAAGCTGCAGTCTCACAGCAAGCTGCCAACTTCCTGTTAATCAATAAAACAAACCAATCAAACAAGCGTATATAATTGATAAGCTATCAAATGACTGAAACATTGGACTGAGGTTAATTCTTAAGCAGACACAAAAACACTGTTATTGTTGGGGAACAGGAGCCTTTTCACAGTTACAAAGAGTTAAAGAATCATATCAGTCATGATTCAACCACAGAGCACGTGGCAGGCCGAGCCTGTCAGACTCCTGGGCCTGAACCTCGGATGCTCCAATGCACATATTCCTTATGTACCAATCGCTTTTATGAGGCCTGAAAGATCGGAGCAGAGTTGAGGTCATTTCAAGTTGGCAACATTTCCTCAGTGATGTGTAAATCCTTTGGATTAATTTATTATGAATGAATATACGACTGTGATGATGAGAGAGTAATACTGCCCTGCCAATGTATACTTGGACCTAATCCTTAAAGTATATATTCCATACAGTGACAGGTTTACAGTACGTTGAGTATTTAATGAGGGTAATTATGAAATATATGTTGGCAGCACATGGAAATACAAATTTCATCACTTACCAATAGTATATAAAGTGTACAACATCTACAGTCTATATTTGTGTGGTATGTACAGTACACTGTTATGTGTAGTGTGTACAGCAAGTATGTGTATGGATTGTGTAAGTACAAGTATTATGGTATGTATTTATACAGTATGTGTATATAAAAAACACGTTATGGGTAGAATCGATCAAAGTAAAACTAATGTGTTTTATATAAATTTAAAATGTATGTAACAAAAAAATGTTTTAATGTAATACTAGACTTCATAAACTAAAGGAACCTTACATTGGGCTCCATTACACAAATTGTTAATCCGTTATTTTACATGTCTGTAAATTCCTAATAATGTCTTAATCATTTATTGGAAAGAACCATGGAATTTGGCACAATGTCCTAGTCGTAACTGCGAGAGGCTTAAAGGAATGACACACCATCAGACAGGGAAGAATCATCGTACCTCGAGCTACTTAAATAACTGCAAGTGCTCACTGACATATATTGACATACAAATTTCTCCTGGTGAGATTAGCAACATTAGCTTGACCTTGGTGTATTGATTTTTGCATCTTCTACTCTTATTAAAAGAGGAATGGGATGTCCAGCTAGTATCACTCTACAGCAAAGTGTACTCAGGGAAAGTTGCGGTGGCTCAGCAGGCTAAGGACCTCACTGCTAAACTTGTTATGTGTCTGGCTTATGACCTCTGCAAGATGTAATTCATTCACTTTTCTGTTTTAGTTCAACTGTCTATTATTGCAGCAGTGACCTGAATAAAAGGAAAATATGCATTGAATAAGCATCTTCGTGATGCAAGCTACTGTACATGCTGTACTCACAGGTACAGCAATGGATTCAATTTCAGCCTATGAACTTTGTATCAGGTCATATTTTGCACATTTCTCATATTACCTGTTATTCTCCACTGTATTTAACAAACACACAGCCAAAATTGCAGAAAGACTGTGATTATTATAATAAAACAAAACAAAAATGAAAATCATGTGGAAAATAATGTGCAAACTTTGACAAGCCATAGTGACAAAGATCTTTTAAAGGATGGCTCATGTGAAAACAATTCATGAATTGACAGCCAACATAAGAGAAAAGTATGAGTAAAGTATGTAGTTAAAAGTGTTGTGTCCACGTTTCTAACAAACTCACGCTACCTCCAAAATGTTTCTCTTCTCTTCCTGCTCTTACCTTTGGCCTCATATCTGCTTAACCCATGAGAGATATCAGATCAGCCTGTGGATGGAGTGTGCAGGGCTCTCAGGGTTAAGTCCCTCACTGTTGCTTTGCAGCGCTAAACCAAAGGAATCACGCATGCAAGTGCAGTAGAGGAGGACTTAATAATATGAAAGAAAATTGATTTTCTGGAACGAGATTTCTCCTTTGATAAGGTATTAGCTGGGAGGGGAAAATGTTGTGAATCTTCATTAAGAACCTCTGATATTCACTGGGATAATCGCAGGGAGAGGAGTACGAATGAAAAATGAACACAAAGAGAAAAAGAAGAGAGTCATACGCTAGTTACAGACAGAGAGAAAGAAAGAGAGTGAGAGAAAGAGCAGAGAAAGAGAATAACCCCCCCACCTACGCACCGACACGTATGCACATACTCGAATCAGAGACTTAAGCAGGAGTAGGCCTCCCTTAATAAGAGTGAAAATTGATTTCTTTCCACTTCCATAAGATGAGATCTAAAGATGATGAAGGTGAGGATTGGGCTGCAGTTCATTATGGAAAATTAGACTACATTCAAGCTAGCCGTATATCCCTAATATATCTACCCTGGCTTTATTCAACACTTCTTCACACATGCTGAACAAACAGAGGGAGAAGTTAAGAGGGGGGAGCAGACAGATGGGGAGCAATGAGGAAAAGGAGGGGAAGTTAGGATGTGGTGTATTGCAGAGTAAAGCTGAGAAAATGAGACAGGAAGACAGGAGAAAAAGCGACAGACAAGCAGAAGACAGAGATTGTGGAAATCAGGTAAAGGAAGACAGATGGACAATAAAAGTAAAGAAGCCAGTAAAAGTAAAGGGGAGCAGGGAAAGAGAACAGTTTGCCAACAGGCTCTCTCCCACAGCAGTGAGTATTAGGCAGAGCTGAGGTGGGGATGAGAACAGAGTTAGAAGGGATAACAGGCAGATGGACTGACTGCAGAGAGGAGAATTGAATAGAGCCTAACCTCAGCTAATACCACTGACAGAAATTTATGACAGACCAGCAGAAAACTATAGATCAATTGCACTGAGGGATCCTTTTGTTGAGTCAGAAAAATTGCAACCACAAGACTAAGCAGAGAGCTGGACAGACAGAACGGCGGAAAGTAATAGTTTGGAGCTGAAATTGAAGTGACATTTTACTTGAAGTTCAGTTCAGAACACTAAAAGCACTGATCCACTGGTCTGGAAGATGAGAAAATAACCCTAATTAACTGCAACAAGTGAGCAGAGTTTTGTAGTTTTCTTGACTGACTGAGTAATTTTTGTTTTTCACTCTATGAAGTGTGTCCCGTTTGTGCATGCTGTGTGTGTACATGCCTGTCATCATTATGAAATCTCTGAATGCAGCGTTCAGACTGTGATGTGTCTCTCCCTCCCTCTCTGTTTCAGCCTGCGGGCTGTCTGTTAATGTGTGAAAGCAGGAGGTGGAAAAGATCAAACCCAACTGACCTGAGAATAGTACTGACACCTTCTCACTCTCTACCACACACGTCTGTCTGCGTGTGTGTGTGTGTGCACTGAGTGAGAGAGAGTAGGATACAGAAAGTAACCAGAAAGAAAATGTCACAAAAGAAAAAGAGAAGTAAAGGTAAAAAACAACAGAGAAATTAGACAACAACAAAAAAGACAGAATAACAAAGAGCATGACAAAGAAAGATAGACAGAGAAAAAGTGTGTGTGCATGAGAGAAAGACAGAAAGAGAGACTGAGAGAGAGATGGGGGAAGGTGAGAAGGTAGAGAACATTTATTATGCCGATGCTTCATCTACAGATACAAATCACAGGCTGTTATCACACTGAAGCAAACCCTGCTAGGACCCTACACTTGGATCCATCTCCACCATGACACACACACCTGCACCTAGACACACACAGATGTGCAAGGTGTGTGTGTGTGCTCTTAGTGATAGGATTATATATAGAGCCGTGGACAGACTCTGTGAAAGGTGAGAACATCCAGCGGGCATTATCAGGGACAGACCAGCAGGTTTCTGTGAGTGTTTGTGTGTATCAGTATTGGTTGCTTTCTGTTTTTTTCCAGATGTGTGTGTGTGTGTGTGTGTGTGTGTGTGTGTGTGTGTGTGTGTGTGTGTGCCAAGGTCTATGTTATTGTTTCACTAAATTAATAAGACAGAGAGGAGGGAAAAACACACCTGCATGAATTGTTGATGTTGCAGTTATTTAAGCAGCACAATAAGAGCTGTCACAGCTAGATTTGAGTCAAGTTCTTAATTTGTGTTTGAGGGCAAAGACTGCTTTGACAAACAGCCAAATTTAAGTTTCTTTTCTTTCTTACTTTAACCATAATAAGGTTGTGTATTACAGAACTATGGCGAGCTGAAACTCTGACTCTGATTTTTATAAATGTACATATGATTTTGTTGTGTCATTTGTTGTTGTTTGCTTGTATTTAGAACTTTATATATCTTTATGTGTAGCCCTGGGGGGCACGGTGGTGCAGTGGAGTTTGCATGTTCTCCCCGTGTCCGCATGGGTTCTCCCTGGGTACTCCGGCTTCCTCCCACCATCCAAAGACATGCAGGTTAGGTTAATTGATGACTCTAAAATTGCCCATAGGTGTGACTGTGAGTGTGTGTCTGTCTCTATGTGTCAGCCCTGTGATTGACTGGCGACCAGTCCAGGGTGTACCCCGCCTCTCGCCCAGTGTCAGCTGGCATAGGATCCAGCCCACCCGCGACCCTCCGAGGATAAGCGGTATAGACGATGGATGGATGGATGGATGGATGTGTAGCCCTCCTAACAATTCGTCAACCTTTTCAGCACCTCACTAAAGACACACAGGACTCATTCAAGTCAGGTCATAGATGGACTGGAGTTAGAGTTGAGTTGTTGTTCCCACTGCCACAACTGCCATCTGAATCGTTTAGTAAATGAGGTTTGAATGAAATTGGTAGAATATAAGTTGGTGATTCAGTGTCTCAAATAAAGTCACAGATTTCCTTTACAGCAGCATACTACCAGTATAATCATGTTATTAAAGTTCAAAATTGTATTATGTACTTATTAAATAAGGGAAATTAAATCAAAGTCAAAACAACAAATTACAGCCAAATAAGCAAATGGCCATGATGGAAATCTTTTATAGATAATCAATCATAACAGCAGAAAACTTTATTTTTGAATGCCAGTTTAATAAAATAATTACATTTTGAAGTGTATACAAATATAAAATGATAATGAAACAAATTTTGACAAATTACATTATAATGCACAAAAGAAACATGGTGTTATTTCTATAATTACAACACTTACTATTTTTTCAACCAAGGCAAAATGAAAACTTTACTGCTCTGCTTCAGTTTCTCATTGGACTTGGACAGTCCACATTCCACAGTCCATAGTATAGTAAGCCTGTCTGTTTTTTACAATGAAGTTGCAAGCTGTTATTTTTAATTAGTGTACCTTTATTGTGCACAACATATGCACAAGTTGTATAGCTAAGAGAAAACCAATGAAACCTGATACTGCAATCATCTTTTTTTGTAGACCATATGTCTAAATTCATTGTGAACTTCCTGAGAAGGCTTAAACAATTGCCCAGCTTGACTGTGTTTAAGACCCGAGAAAAGCTGTTAGTTTCACAGTACTAAAGCTATTGATGAGTTTGTGCTATGTACAATTGCAAATGATAGAACATTTTAATAATGCCTTGGTTCAAAACAGCCAACATTTTCTTTTAAGGACTATCAAATGTATCACCCAAAGTTGCAATAAAGATTAAACTGTAATACGACACTCGGAAATCACACCTGATCAGTGACATTTGAGCAGCAGGACTCTTTTGTTCCTATAATTTACTGTAACATAAATGTACAGCAGAGTCAAGTCAAAGTCGATCCATTCAAACACAGTAGAGCTATCTGAGTTACAGTCAAATGCATTATACATTGGCTGTTTAAAATGACTGCTGCTGAACCACCCACACGCTCACTTCCCATTGCTAATGCCGTCATTTGTACTGCATATTGTATGTCCTGTGTTAAAATACTGTGACTTTGAAAATGCATTTAAAAGCTAAGGCACAGGCTCAAGGTGATTCAAGTAATCACTTACCATGTTCTTGGGCGGGTGTTACCACACTCACACACACACACACAAAGGCATATAATAACACACAAGTATTAACAGAGGGACATGAGCATAGAAGACCACCGTGCATACACACACCTAACTCCACTCACATTCACTAACACGCACTGAATACAAGCTCACACTCTCTGGAGTGCCCAGTAGAATAATAGAAGACCTTTACCCATCTATTCTATGTAAAACAGCTTGACCTCTCCTCTCCGCCCCCTTCCTCCTTACCTTCCCTCCCTCTTAACTAACTACCTATAGTATGTGGTCCCCCCCACCACCACCACTGTCGGCCCTCCCTCTCTGGGTGAGAACGTATAATTCAGTATCTAATAAGGGTGGATATGCGACACCTCACTTTGGGGAGAGGGGATAAGGAGAGAGGAGAAGGGTGAGGAGGGGGGCAGGACTTCACCCTGTCTGCATTCAAAGAGGTGATGCACACTATGCCCCCCCAACACACACACACACACACACACACCACTATTTTACTCCCTTGCTTCCCCTGCTCTTTTCTTTTACTCCCTCCCTGCAGTCGTTAACAGGCCACACTTTCCTGCTCTCGACCCCAGGCAAGTGTAAGGTTAAACACCTGAATTGAACTCACAGAGACAGCGTGGGGGATGGGAAGAGGTTTTTCTTTTCTTGATTTTATTTCCATTCTTTGGGGTAATAAATACAGTTTCTACATTTTGTCATTGAGATTTGCTGGTGGAAGAAAACAAAAAAAAAGCTTTAAACAGGAAAAGGGAAACAATCAAAAATAAAAACATGAAATAAATAATGAAATAGATATGGTGACAAATGTAGAATGGAAAAAAGGTATGATTAAATTTCAATTCAAATAAGTAAAAGATGTGAACCATAAAGTTGAGGAGATGGAATGAAAAAGTTCAAGTCCAAACACAAATAAAACAAAAAACATTTTTTTTCAAGGGGTTTTGGTGAAGAACATTAGTCTGTTTTGAATTGGGAGGACTCTACTATTCATCCCAATTCAAAAAGGTGCTCTGACACCATTTCTTGTGTTCTGTAGGACCCTCCTTGTCAAGATACAACAGTTTTTGTTGATACTCCATTGGAGTAGAAGAGGTCAGGAGTACATTAGCTGAAATATATCCACTGTCAGAAAGAGAGAGAAAGAGAGAGAGATAGAGGAGAGACCCTAGCTGGCAGCAGTGCTGTCTTTTCACCCCTAATTCTTTCCACCTTGTTAGGCACTCTGCCGTGGGCCGGGCAAATATAAACACTCTGGCAGGAGAGAGAGAGGGAGAGGGGGAGAGGCAGTCAAAAGGGTGTGTAGGAATGGTAGAAGAGAGGGAGGGAGGAGAGACACAATGATGCAAATAAAGGTATGAAGGAGCATAAAATAAAGGGAAGAGAGGCAACTAATGTTACGTACATATAGTGAGAAAATGGAAATGTAAAGGTGAAAGGTAACAGGAGAAGGACAGCAGTCATGTAAAGGATGTATATAGAAATAAGGGAAGGAAGAGAGGTTTGTATAGACAGAGGAATTGAGAGACTCAGTAACAGTTTTGGTGTAGTTTGATGTTTTGCTTTGTTTCCCACCATTTTATGTTTATCAGAATGACTGCTTTTAAATAAACACTTAACAAAAATTAAAGTACACTTCCAATAAATTAAAAAGCAGTAAAATAAAGCTGAACTTAAATAAAAATCAAGCTCTTTCCATTTAGTTTTACAGAATATAGCTTGCTATTGCATCTTGCTCTAAGCTTGAATGATTTGTAACTGACAGATATACAATATTAGCTACTGGTTGAAAGATTTATTTTGGAGAAGGAACTGCAGAAATCAGAGACATAGAAAGTGTAGGAAAGCTGCAACGTTCCTGCCTGGGTCAGTTCCCAGAGTGTTCCCATACCACACATTCATATTTAGATGTAGGACTGTACTTAGAAATGTAAAGGTGTACGGTCTGAAATCAGTGTGAAGCTTATGAAGCTTATGAAAATTCTTATTAACATGAATTACCTTTACTAACGTGGCAAAATGTCATCAATTGTGGCACGTGTGTGTGTGTGTGTGTGTGTGTGTGTGTGTGTGTGTAAAAAGATGTCCTAAATGCCTTTAAAGAAACATATAACAGCACAGTCACTGTAGTTTTGGATCTATCATTAACTTTGTTTTCATGCCCATCAGCAACATCCTGGATATGATCTAATTTTGATGCCGTACGTGTCACTTTTCTCTGACAGCTCCCACACATATAATTAGAGTCACCATGTTTATGATGCCATCAAAACATACTTGATAAGTTAGAATGTGCTTACTCTGCTCTATGTAAATTAGTGATGCTTTTTTCCATGCAGTCAACCAAAACCAGGTTTCTTGGTAGCATCCAAACAAACCAAGAGAAAGAGACGTACACGTGAACTCTAAGCTTGTAAAATATTTTGTTCTGTAACTGACTCTCTCTTTCTCTCTCTCTCTCTCGCTCCCTCTCTCATTCTCTTTCTGTGCCACCCGTTGTTGCCCCCTGGTCGTGTGCTGGTTGTCGTGCAGACTTCGGCAGTATTGCCGTGGCGACAGAGACAGGAGCAGATGCGACTCTGGTTGCCGGGCGTTTGGCAGGAGCACTCATCGTCACAGTGATGGAAATGCAGCTGGACGGCACATCATCTGTAGCTTTGCGAAGAGAGGGGTGTGAGGGGGGCGGGGGGGGGTTGGCATTGGGTGAACTCCCCTCACCCACCAGCAGACACACACACACTCACACAGAGTGACCCCACGCGCCCTAGAGGGACTGCAAGTGCACAGCCAGTAACCAGACAAGACGGGGGGTGATGTTTGTTTGTGTGTGCTAACCAGGCAGCAAAAAGTGCCGTCAAACATACAAGATGTCTTTTTCCTCCCTCTCTCCCTCTCTCTCTTCTTCATTTCTTGAGGTATTTTCTTCTATTAAGGTCTCTCTGTCTGCTAAGTTGGAGACAAATGGCTGTTTGGGGGCTAAATGTTTGAACTTGAGCAAGGAGACCCAAATTGACACACTTAAGGAAAACTGAGTCCTGAGGATAGCAGAGAGAGAGGGAGCAGAGAGAGAGCAGAGATATTACAGATGGAGGCATTACTCAAGACATCTGTAATGTGTACACACCACCAAAGAAAACAAACATAAGAACTAGCCAGCGGACATAAACTGCTGCTGTGCTCATCCCTCCATGCCATCTCTCCATTTTCCCCCGCAAACCTCTTTTTTCTGTCTCTGGCTGCATTTTCATTGTCACTTGTCCAAGTGTTTACTACAAACTTTTAGGAACGCCAATAAACACACAGTGATGGAATTATGAAATGACATTTTCATGAAATTAAATTGTATTTTCATTTTAAGATCTGCATTAGAATTCTCAAAGGGTTTAAATCTTTTGTGGACAAAATATTTTATGTGAAACCCAAAAAAGGTTTGTCCATTTGTGCTTGTGTTTGTGTGTTTATGCGTGTGTGTGTGTGTGTGTGTGTGTGTGTGTGTGTGTGTGCCTGTCAGGGGTGTGTACCACAGCAGTTTGGCAGTGGTCTGACATTTTCTGCTCTGACATCTTGTCTCAGTTCATCTCCCCTGCCAGTGGATGGACGGAAGCCCTGGAGGGACACACTAGCACCAGCGATGCAAACCTGTCTTTTCGTCAGCACCAGTGAAGAGCTCTCCAGTACATTAGTCACAGACACACACACACAAATGCACACATACATACGTTTTTTTTCTCCATACTCCTCCTTTTTGATGCGAAATGACACAGTGACTATGAAGTGCAGACTGTCGGCTTTAATTTGTGGCTATTTCATGATAAATTCCATGAACAGCTAAAGAACTAAAGCAGTTTCTTCCCACTTCAGCATGCTTACTTAATATTTAAAGAATGAAGTACTCGTATTTTAATGTCCCCCCGTCACTCATTTTACATACATGATGTGAAACCATAGAGTTTAATGAACACTTCTCCATAACGTCAACTAAAACTGAATGTTAGAAACTTCAAAAGAATGAACTTTCAATCTTCACAAGTATAGATTTTTTACAGAGATGTTGTAATGGATTGCATTAGACTGTATTGTACTTGGTTCCCCTATATATTTCCTATGGAGGACACTGTGATTTAAACACTTAATTGAGAGTACATTAACAAATTAGTTTAAAAATCAGGGCACCATATCAACCAATCACTTATATAGTTGACTGCTGTGTCTCTCTTTGCTGAGAAGAGAAACTGTACCTGAGCAGGTAGAGTTACTTGATGGAATAAAGTGTTTAAACGTATATTACACACAAAGTACATCTGAGGCTGATAGCAATGTCATTTGTTTTGAAGGTATTTGGATATACACCAAAGTTGTGGACAAATTGAAATTTTCACCTGATGATGGCGCAAGATGAAAAGTCAGGGGATCACCAAAATGATTACAATTCATCCTAAGGGGAACATAAGATTTCACAGTAATTCATCCAATATGACATTTCACTCAAAAATGCAAATGTCAACCTCATGGTGGCTCTAGATGAAAAGTCAGAGTATCACCAAAGTCATTAGGATACATCATCTAGGGACCATGAATGTCCAAAATGTACAACATTTCATGGCAATCCATCAAACAGTTGTTGAGACATTTCAGTCTTGACCAAAGTGGTGGATCAGACTGACATTGCCATCCCTTGAGCCACATCGCTAGTGTTGCTAAAACATCCAGCAACACAGAGACCTCAATGATAAAACAACACATTTTGGCTCATGGCCTTCACAACCCTGACATAGGCTGCTAGGCAAACAGCAGCCATTCATTTTCACTTTTCGTTCCCCATTTCTGTTTCTTAATTACACTTTAATCAGACACCAGACAAGTTGTCAGTAAGTCCAAAATCAAAGTCTGAATCGTGCATTTTTATATCCATGTCGGCAAAGTCGAATCAGTTGACTCTCAGTCTACTGCCATCTCTACCAGGCGTGCCATCTTCACTTATCCCCCTCCTCTCCCAGGCTCTGCCATCTCTACCTCTGTTTCCCCATCTCCCGAGTCTCTTACAATCTTTACGAGGCTCGGGAGAGCTTTGACATTCCTAAATGAAAAGGCTCTCTTTGCAGCAGTGCAACAGCTGACGATTTATGACAACGAGGCCTCGCTGGAATCTTAGCTGCTGTCAGCCAGCATAATGATGTTTTGATATAAAGATGATTGGTGGGGCTGCATGCACCGCACTGTGCATCACGCCTGAGTGTGCGTGTGTGTGTACGCGTATTTGTGTGTGTGTGTGATTGGGTGATTTAAGGTGGACACTCATGCGTTGTTTACTTGTTGTTGTCTATTGTTTAGCTGTTGTTTAGCTGTTTACTCCTTTGGTTGCTTTTTTTTTCAACTTGACATTTAGAGTCCCCTTCAACCGGGCTCCCCTCTCTCTCTCTGTCTGTCTCTGTCTCTCTCTCGCTCTCTCTCTCTCTCTCAGTATAGCTTTCCCGCCTTTGGTTCTTTGCCTCTCTATCGTTCTATCTAGCCCTCTTTGTAGCTCTGTTTTGTTTTGGATCATCCCGGTCTATCTCTGCTCCTCATGGTTCTCTTTCTGTCATTTCAGAACAGGTCATTTTTTAACTTCCTCTTCTTCTTCCTTCTTTTCTCTCTCTACTTCCCTCAACACCACCCCAACACACATGCTCACACACCTCCCCCACCCTGCCGTCATAGGTGACAGGCGTATAGTTTGCTATAGTTTCTATTAAAGGACCATTGCATGCTTGAGGGCCCCCACAGATTGGTTACATTTTGTTCGGCGGGGCATTAGTGGGCCCCGTCGAAGGGCCCCATCATCATCAGGGTGTCTGCCATCTTCAGGCGGTGATCTATGATTCGCCCATCAGACGTACATAAATCAGAGCGCTAAAAGGATTTCTACTCTACCCCACAACTCCCCCTCCTGTTAAATTTATGCTGCCGTAAAAGAAAGGAAAATTAGTCATTGAGGAGCCCCCCCTCTGTCTTTCTCTATCTCTTTCTCCCTCTCTCCATGCGATGTGTAGCAGTAAAAAAAAAAGAGGAAAGACAGGGCGAACAATCGCATGCGGCGCCCATCATCCTCTCCTCTCCTTCCTCCTCCCCCTCCTCTTCTCTCTAATATCATCATTATCAGAATCGTAAAGCGAAAAATAACACGCCGGAGAAAAAAAAAAAGAGGTGAGGAGAGAAGGTTTTGAGAGGGATGAGTGTATTCCCTCCAACCTCTAATCCTCTTTCTTTTCCCCTTCCTCTCTCCAATCATCTCTCTCACTCACACACACATTCAGACTACTTGAATATGAGAGGGGTTAATAATTAGTCCACAATATACAAGTGTGTGGGCTCATACGTGGTTGTGTGTGTGTGCGTATTTACAAACATGTTTTTTGGGGGGGTTTTTTGCAATGTGCATGTGCTTTGCGACTGTGTTTGCTGGTGTATGTGTTTGTGTGTCTCCACTGTTGAATGCAAATCAGTGAGTCGCCCATGCAGAACGCCTTTCAAATCCCATCGCCGCTCCGCTCTGCCCTTCCACTCCCAGAATGCAGTGCAGCAAGGCAGACAGGTAAGGAGTACGGGCAGTGCGTTGTTGTGGGTGACTGGTTATGTTATTGGCCCACAATCTACTCATTAACTTCCTGCTTTCCTCTCTGTCTATCACCACCGTCTCTCGATGGGAGGTTTGTCTGTCTGTCACTATTCTGTATTGTTGTGTATGTAAATATGTCTGCTTGTCCATCAGTTCATCTGTCTCCTGGTCTGGTCTTTTGATGTGACTCTAAGGCTTCTTCCCCTGTTTCCCTTTTCTCCCTTGTCTTTCGTTCTCCAGCTTTGTATTAGTAATCTAAGCTTCTCTGCTGGGGCATATTCATAAGCCTTTGCATATTCTTCTGAGCTCTGTGCTTCATTACTGGTGTCACAGCTGCTCTGTCACACAGTTGCTGGCCTCACATGCAAGAGGAAGAAAGTATAGACAATGAACTAGATGAGAATGCAGTTTTATTACAGATGCAGCTCATTCTGGTGGCACAACAGGCCATATATTTGTAATGGTGCAGGTATAAAGTAATCAGATGGTGACTTTAATCACTTATTTGCTTCACTGTAATATCTAAGTCCCATTAAATATAAATGTCCCAAAGCCTGTGCTCTATTACTTGAACTTGAGTTTCCATTGCATTACCTGATGACTACAAATGTTTTGGTTTTATATATATATATATATATAATAGATACTGAGGCCATGATGGCAAAAAGCATTTTGGTGTTTCATTTACATACATTACTTTGAAAGTCAACAAAACATTGGACAACAATTTCCACTTACTTTTAAAGGCTGCTGTACTGTATACTGTATCTTCCGAGCAGACTTCACTGTATGAACACGGAACAGGTAGTTCTAGTTAAGGAATGTAACTGGCCAAATAGATATTCAGTGTGTGTCTGTTCACCCAAACATCAATAGAGTCACAGGATCCAAAATGCTTAAAAGTGCCAATTAGGCCTGCAGTCAGCTGGCTAGATCAACACACACACCCACACACACACACACACACACACACACACACACACACACACACACACACACACACACAAAGTGAATTACTCTCCTACAGACTGTGTATGTGATTCTGTGTTTGTGCACGAGGTTCTTTCTACAGTAAAACAAAAGAACAAAAACTCAGAGGTATGAGACTTTCACAAACTGCAAAAAAATCTCCATCTAAACAAGTAATTTAGAATAATTCTCTGAATACTAGTGCAGCAAAGAGCCTTATTCTGTCGGTTTCCAAGCTACTGGCACTCGTTTTTAACCTATACTGGGAACAAGTTTTACAGTAGATGCTGAATATGTTACAGAACAACACATTAAGACCCAGTGCAGGTGTGTGCTGTTACCTGATTGTATCGCTGTGTTTTTGTGTGACTCAGTTAAAACTTAATAAAAGATTATCATTATTATTTTGAATGAAAGGAAAACTTTAATTCTCCTGGAAGCAACTGGCTACATGGCTGCGACATCCATCCCTACACCCCACCAAGTTAAATCAACTGAATACAATACTGCAAATCGATGGATAATAGGTGAATAATGGCTGATGATACACTTTCTTAAGTGACATTTTCATGCAGTCAATAATTTCCTTCGTATCATTTTGGGTAATCAATGATAATTTAGAATGGCAAGGTGTCTTGTTGTGTTCACCAAGCACCGAATGACAGTTTGTCCTCTTTCATCCTCGCTCGTATTTCCTGCAACTCTTCACTGCATAATATCCACTCAGAAGGCCATCTACTAAAAATGCCATTAAATAATCAATAATCTTTCAAATGATGTGATCATAATGTGTCACTGAAGATTGCCAGAGCACAGAAAGGGGTGTGCAGCAACAAAACGATACATTTGACATGAACTCTTTTTTATTCATTTGACAATTAACATAACAAGAATTTAATCGAATATCATATCAATAAGTGTCATTGGATTAATGGGGAAAGGCTACTATTAAAAATTACCGTTAATTAAACAACAAATATTGTTTTGTCACCATTATGGCAGGCAGTAGGCAATATAATACGATCTCATTAAAATAAAAAACATCAGATTCTACAGTAATTTCATATATCTGTGATAGATAATGTGACTTGGTTCACTACATCCTTAACTTAAGAACATATATTTCCAAAAAAAGAAATTCCATATGTCGTTATTATCATGTCTGCTTCAGCACAAAGGTACAGACTGTCAGATTTTGTCACTCCGGCTGTACCTTTTAGGTGAGAGTGAGCGAGAGAGCAGTGTTAACTTATGTCAAGGCTCTTCGAATCAAGACAAGGAGAACGAGACAGGGAGAGGGGAAAGGCTTCTTTTCGACTACTTGTAGTAATCCTGTCTTTGTATGACGCTAATCATATGTAAATCCGCGTTGTAAAGTGATTTGGTTTTCCTCGTGTTTGAAATAATTACACAGGCTGCGCTTATGGAGGAAAACCTCTTCAGTTTCAATTGGTACATGGCTTTTGTGTTGTCACTGCAGAGGAGTATACTAGCTGGTGTCTTAATCCACCAGACCTGCTTGTTTACCAACAACAAGAGAATAATATCATTGTCATTGTCAGACACACTTATTGTTCATTTGACTCAATCAGGTTGGGGAAGGTTACTTTGAAAATGTAGTTCATTGCAGAATACTGATTACCTGCTTAATACCAGCTTATTTCAACTCCACTTTCTGATTACTTTTCCACTTACTTTTGAACTACTCTTTAAACTGTACAATAAATGGATATTTATCTTAGAATATACCATTGTATAAGACAAAATAAATCAAACCATGCATGAAAACTAATACAGTTTACATAATATATGAGATATTTCATGACCCAAAGAGCAGCAACTTCAGCTGTTTATGAGTCCAGTAAAATGCTATTTGTAAAACAAATAGAGGAATGTTTGGTTTTAATCCAGAAGCCATTAAACTAGAAAACAGCCACAGTACAAGAAATGGTCTGTTTACCTCGTGTATGGATTGATAAATGCATACACTTTGACATAACGTGCCTTTGTGGTGTTGGATAATGTTGGCCTGCTAAGGATTGGTTACTGCCATTGATCCTTGTGTATTTCAACTGTTTCTAACATTGTCATATTTGTATGTTTTGATTGTTTTAATGTGCGTAAATTACTTTATTATGTGTACTTGTTTGTTTGTTGTGTTTTACGTACTCACTTGCCTCAAATGAGTTTGCATGTTCTCCCCGTGTCCGCATGGGTTCTCTCCGGGTACTCCGCCTTACCCTCACCATCCAAAGACATGCAGGTTAGGTTAATTGATGATTCTAAATTGCCCATAGGTGTGACTGTGAGTGTGAATGTTTGTCTGTCTCTATGTGTCAGCCCTGTGATTGACTGGTGACCAGTCCAGGGTGTACCCCGCCTCTCACCCAGTGTCAGCTGGGATAGGCTCCAGCCCCCCCGCAACCCTCCGAGGATGAGCGGTATAGATAATGGATGGATGGATGGATAATATACATACATAACATAAGGCAAGGCAACCAACTGGTTGTTTTTCTTTACTTTGATGCTGCCGTAGTTTTAGGTTTGTCTTACTTGCGACACACATTACACCCACACTGTGTGGCTGCTGTAGTGTGTGTGTGGGTGTGTGTGTTTGCTAGTATGTCTTTCTGTGTGTGCCTAGCCAACAGAGGGTGAAAGTTTTGTGAGTGTGTGTTTGCGTGAGAAGAAATCCTGTCTCTGCACGTGTGTGTGTGTTTGCGTGTTTGCGCTTGTGAGTGAATATATGTGTGTCTCCAGACTGTGAATTGCTTCTGTGCGGGGACCATATTAGATGTAACACCCGCGGCCCGAAGCCGACAGGATCCTTTTACACCTTGCGATTAGAGAACCGACTCTGACATGGAGCTGTGTTTGTCTGTGTGTGTGTGTGTGTGTGTGTGTGTGTGTGTGTGTGTGTTTCTGAGCGTGAATGCGTATGTAAGAGTGTATTCATACAAATTTGCACAGAAAAAAGAAATTAGGCAGAGAGAGAGAGAGGGATGGGAAGATAAAAGAGAGAGATGGAGAGGGAAAGAGAGATAAACACCATAATAAACACTAGTATGTAGATCACCATTTATGTAAAAAAAAAAAAGGAGATAGAGGAGATAAACAGACAACGTAGAAAAGAAGAAAAAAGAGAAATGGTACAGCAAAAAGGCAGAATAATATGAAAAAAATAAAGATAATGTAAAGAAAAGTAAAACTAGAAGAAAAACTTATGAAAGCAAAGGAGAGAGAGGAAAACAAATAAAAAGATACCAAGTGGGAAGGAAGAGGAGAAGGGAAATGAAACAAGAAAAGCAACATGTCTGTCAGTATAAAGTTAATCAGGAACAAATACAGAAGAGCAGAGATGGTGAAGGAATGATTCAATAACTCATCAGCTGGCTGAATATCAACACATTCTGCCAGAAGAACAGGAGAGAGAGCGAGGAGAAAGAGTTGAAAAGAAAGAAAGTTGCAAAAATGTCTACAGTTTATCCAGACAAGGACACATTTTGATAGCCACCTCTGAATCCCGTCCTATATACCTTTCCCCAGGACACACATACTATACAGCCACACACACACACACACACAGAAAGGGAAGATGTTCTAAAGAGGACAGTATAAAACAGGGGATGGGGGAGAGGGCATGAAGAGAACGAATGCGGAGATTGTGCATGGGGTTGTGTCAGCGGTGTAGGGATGGCAGGAGGGGAAAGCCAAGTTCATACACATTAACACACACACACACACACACACACACACACACTCCCAGGGTGTGGCCTTTATTTACCTGTGAGAAAAAGCCTTAATCTCCCCCACAGCTGTGAGGCTAAAGAGAGGTCTGACCTTGCCTCCTCTCTGCTCCTTTTCTTCTCCTCCTCCCTTCTTCTCACCTGTGGCTTGAGTGTGCGTGTGTGTGTATGAGTGTGTGTTTGCTTAGTAACACACCAAGGGTTCTAACCTGTGACCTGGAGCACATGGCACGCAGAAATGATTCACAATCTTCTCTGTATGGCGCTGTTGGAAGGTTTTGTCTTTTATAACTTTGTTCAAGGAGAAAAGATTTGACTCCAAAGACCAGTGAACAATGGAAATCTTGTGTGAAGACTGCGAACAGTGTTCTTTATTGTAACCAAACATAAATACAACCAAGTTAGTGCTTTATACATACAGGACCTTGTTTTCATGGATAGGTCAAAAGACAATTCATAGCACATATGACACACAAGTGGGACAGATTTGGTAATTCCATCAACATGTTCAAACAAAGTGCTTGATTGAAATTCATGACAACATAATAATTCTGAAAAAGGTGAATAAATAATAATATGGAAACAATAATATGGAAATAATGCGACAAAGGCAGAATTTGTTGTGAGATCTTCAACGTCTTGTGCGTTCCAATTGCAGCAGAGCAGTTACACACAGAGATCCATTGTAGATACACAGATGAAAACACACAAAATCACACTTCAGTCTGCAGAAAAAAAACATACCGTTATTACTGTACGTTCAGTGTTTCTGCTGACATCAGACTGGTCCAACAAGTCCTCCAAATTAAACGCAAAAATCCATTGTTTGTCCATGCCCTCTAGAACGACACGCTGAAGTGTCCCTATGGGCAGGATGACTTCATTTCTCTCTGCTTTCCAAAACCGTCACTGTTTTATGATATGAGAATGCTATGGTTAAGGTTTTGTTATGTTTAGGGAAAGGGTTTGGGATAAAATAAGTACTTTGTTATGGTTAGGGGACCTTCGTCATCATGGTTACAAAAATAATTATGTTTTGGGAACGACCGGGGTTGTGCTTAAAAAGAAAAAAACAGGGTTGACTTGTGATTGGAAACAGGAAACGAAAAGTAGTCTTCAATGATAAAGCCGCTAGAGGGTTTTCTGTCATTCATTTTGGGAGGACAGGCTTTATGTCAAATGTTTTATTTTTGCTCTTAAAGTCTTCATTTTCATCACCTTTTTAACCCATAAGATAGAGAAATAACACATTTTTCACTTCTTCAATGAAAATTTGTAGGTCTTAATTTTGACCTTAAGTGGCTCAGTGTCAAGGTAGTGTGAAAATATGTTTTACACCGCACAAACAAATACAGCAGCAATGATATGTAAATGGACTTTTACTTATATAGCGCTTTTCAACCATTGAAACGGTTCCCAAAGCACTGTACAGTAATCTAAGCTTTTAATTCACCCAATCACACACCAATGGGGACACAGCTGCTATGCTGGCCTCCACCGGGAGCAACTTAGGGTTCAGTGTCTTGCCCAAGGACACTTCAACATGTGGACAGGAGGAGCCAGGATCGAACCACCAACCCTGGGGTTGATGGACAACCGCACTACTCTCTGTACCACAGCCGCCCCGTACCACAGCCGCATGTGTATGTGCAGATTTTCAAGACGACGTTTAGTTACAGATGTTTTTCTGAGTGGGAAAGTCTAATTGGCAAAATTATACCGTGTTTAAACACAGGTTTTCAAATTCTGTTGTTAATGTCAGTGTTAATGAAAAAAAACTGGAAAGAAAAAGACAGTGACCATTAAAAGGAAGCAAAAAACATTCAAAGAAACAAAGAAACAAAACAGATAATTGCTTCAACAAGTTTTGAGTACTGTCCATTCCTCCTTTCCTTTCATGTTTCTCTCTCTCTGTCTGACTGTAGGACCAATTGTGTGGCCGGCGGTGACAGATGTGCTGTATCGCTGCTTCTCTGCATGAAAGGAAAAAAAAAATCATGTCTTGTCCTCCACATGTCTGCTCTCTTTTTAGAGCTACTGAGGTCTTGGCCCCATTACACTGATTTACACACACGCTCTCCCTTTCTGTCTCTCTCTGTGTGTCTCTCCAAGTTAATAGCAGAATGCAGATGAGCACTTTTTCACAAGGAGCCAGATGACTGTGTGAGGTATGTGTGGGTATGCGTGTGTGTACGTGTGTGTGTGTGTGTGTGCATGAGTCCTTCTGGCCGAGGGGATGAGAGGGTAGTGACAGGGGTCTTGACATGCTAAAGAGGCAGAGTAAATGGGTTTTTCTAAAGCAGTAGAGGAAATATCACCGTTTTATACCAGGCCAATTTATGTCCCCTTATCTCTTCCTCAAACATGTCACTTTAGCTACTGCTGAATGGTAATTACCACTCTCTCAACACTCAGTCACTCTCCAACACACACACACACACGCACACACACGTATTTAAGAACACATTCAAGTGCACACGTGGGCCAGATGAATAAGTACACTCGTGCACATTCTATCTATGCATATAACACACACATACACACACACACACACAAATCTTCCTGCAAAAATACATAAAGACGCACTATTGCACACACACTAAAAAGGCAGGTATCTGGACAGATTCTAATGTTTTAAGGTTTATCTGTGTATATATGTGTGTGTGCGTGTGTGCGTGTGTGTATGTGTCTCAGAGCTCAGACATGCTGTGAGGTCTGCTTCGTGCGTTTCAGATGGCCTCACCAATCCGTTAATCCACATAAATAGCCATTCATGACACACACACACACACACACACACACACACACACATACACGGGATAAATAGCCATTTATGCTCATCTCATTCTAATTCTGATGGCCCTCCCTACCCCATAAACTGTCTCAGGAATTGGATCGCCCTAGGCAGATTATGATTATGGTTATCAAAAAATCACATCACAGATTGCCTCTGCGCTTTCTCTTCCTCTTTGTTTTTTTTCTCTGTCTCTCTTCGTGTCTGTTTGTGCTCTTGCAGAAACCTTTCGTGTCCCAAAAGTCAACTGCTGACTGGAGGAAAATACAATATCAGATTTTACCATCAACTTTTATATATCCGCCAGTAAGGAGGATTGCCAGTTATCCATTTAAGGGAAATCAACCTTGGAGATGTGAAGTTTCTAATTAAATGTGGTCTCATACAATCACTTACACAAAAGAAACCTCAAACCCTTTACAGATTGAATTAGACTGGGAATGGAAATCCTAACTTTGGAGATGACAGCCCTATTCTACCTATATATGACAACAGGAGAAGCATCTTCTCCTGCTTTCTCTCACTTTACACACAACAGATGAGTTAGTGTCATCATTAGCAGCGGGCCAGGCCAAGTTAATACCGAACATAGCTGACGCTGCCTGCATAAATAATGTCTTAATGAGGTTCTTTAAGCTGATTAGCCAGTGGCCAGTAGTCAACTGCCAGTGATACACTGCAGCAGCCATGTTGGCCATGTGTTTAGCATGTGTACTTGTTTTTTTCTGCTTGGATGCACCACAGATCTTGAATGGATGGAACGGCCTTTCCCATACAATCAATAATTTTGAGTGGTAATTAAGCACTGCTTCAGCAGCATTAATGTCAGGTACCCTGGAGGAGGTGGTAATGCTGCTTGGAAAAATAATTCGATCATGTGTTTGTAGTCATGTTAACTTTGTACATGTATGTCTGAGGGTGTGTAGTGCATCTGTTAGTATGTTATGATGTGGTAATGCAGTTTAATATGAAGTTGCTACTTATCCACGACCTTTAGCTGTTCAACTGGATGTTGGACAACATTTCTGAATAATTAACCTGTCTCAGTGTATTCATTCATATAGCCATTTCCAGAATGAACTCATATAAAAATAAAAATGTTTGTCTAGGCCTGCAACAGCTTGCTTTCTTCTGTTTGGACAAATTCTTCATTCTTCATTGATGTGTTAGCATGTCTCTGTGTGTGTCAGTGCGTATTTGTGTCTGTGTGTGCCAGTGTGTTTAGATCTGTCTGTGCATAAGTATGCCTGAGTGTGTGTTGAATAGATTCTGTGACTGTGTGTGTGTGTGTGTGTGTGTGTGTGTGTGTGTAGTCGTGGCCCGTGGTAGTGTGTGCCCCTCCTGACCTTGAGAACAGAGCGCTGGGTTGTCAGTCTGAGAGCTATAGCTAATGCTAATGCAGAGAGAATAGCCCCATAAAGTGCGGCTCTCTCATCCACTGCGGTTTGAAGTCTTTCACTTACTGGGAGGAAGCGCTGTCCAATGTCTCTTTTTGTTTCATTCAATATCTTCCTCTCACTCTTTATTCACTGTCTTCCTGTAACTTTGTTGAATGTCTCTTTTCTCTCTCTCTCTCTCTCTCTCTCTCTCTCTCTCTCTCTCTCTGTCTTCTTCGGTTTCAATCCATGTCTCTGTGTAATCTCTATTTTGTCTTTCTGTCAGTGTCTTTCTTTTGTCTGTCCTCCCTTGACCCTGTTGAGTCTCTTCTCTTTCCTTCTGTGTTTTACTTTTAAGCCTAACTTTCTATGAAATGTCTTATTTCAACCTTGTGGTCAACCATAGATATTTGAAATCCAATTGGCTTCCCTCCCTTGTGTGTGTACATGTATGCAAAATTGTTTTGGAGTATTACAAATGCTATGAGCATTTTCTGTCTGTCTACCTGCCCCTGTTGCCAAATGTCCTTCTAACTCGTTTCATATTATTCCCTCTCTTCTAACAGCTTTTCTGTGTTTTACTACAAGCCATATAATTTACAAACCTTCTCATTTCTGTGTCCCAGAAGTTAGGTAAGGAACAGGGTCTTTCCATATTAGTCTACTTGAAGAAATATTTCAATTCACTCATACTTCTCGGCATCATTCTCTCTTTATTTGTCTCCGTCTCTGTGTGTCTCTTGTTTCTAAAGCTGTAATTGCTCTTTTCTGCTTTGTGTTATTGCTGCTGGTCTTTCACACTGTTTGACACTAAGAGACACAATACAGGCTTCAGAATAGAGGAACTGTAGAATTAAACTACAGCTGTATATCCAACTGTGAGGAAGAGCAGAGAGACAGTAATAGAATATCGGGGAGAAAGAAAGAGAGAAAGATGCCATATTGTGAGTGGGTACGCCCAGCAATCCTGTTAGAGACTACGTCTATATTCTCATTCTGTTTGATTGTATTTTCAGAGCAGCCAGAGCGTCTTTCACTGAGAAACTCAAAATTTAATTTGGGCCCATTGTTTAGTCTGCTTCAAATCCACAATCCTTAATTGTATGAAATGTGCTAAAGCCGTGATCCGTGATTGTGCAAGTGAGTCAAATTATCTGGTCTGACCTGGCTTGGTTTTGTAAGGGCTGAACTCCATCTACAGAAATAAAAAGGAGACTTGAGGCGCGTGTGTGTATCATTAAATGCAGCTATTATGGTGAGATAATACTATTGGCGCTCATGTGGCGTCTGCATATTGTGCAATGCTATGAGCCTGTAAGTCAGGCTCAGTAAAGTGCTGATAACTTTGGAGTGACATTGACCAGAATCTGTCTAAAACTCATGAAAGTGCCTGCTGGTTTTTGATATCCTATTCAATCTGATATCATTAATTAATTTGAATTATTGTTGTTTTCTAAAGGCAATTTACAGCATTTCTGCTGTGACAGATAGTGTTGAGTGGAGAGTGACAGGAAATTTAGGGAGGAGAGAGGGTGTGGCATGCACTTAAAAGCTGTAAGGCTTTCAAACTCAGGATGTTCCAGTTTTATGGCACCTGTCACTTGATCAAGAAAACTTTTTGCTTAAAAAACAAAAAGTGTGAGAGTTCAGTGTTTTTGTCCACTAAATTTGGTAGCACTTTTATTGAAAAAGTAGCCAATTTGGACATTTTCCACTTTTTAGAACAAATTTTCTTAAATTCCTTTGATTATATTTTCTTCTGCGCACGTGCAGATATGAGTTCTGGGACTGAGTATTAAACTATTAAAGTAGCCATTTTGATGTTAGCACAGTGTGTGACTGTGTGTGTGTATGTGTGTTTATGTGTGTGTTTCTTGACGTGATGATAGTGGACAAAGTGCTGGGAGCTTGAGCTGTCAACCTGTCACACACTGACAGATATGCTGCTCGTACACCGTCCAGGCAACGCCACATGGATGCACACATTGCATGTGTGTGTGTCTGTTGGTCATATGCAGTCTAGGCATCGCCAGAATACCCAGGCACGTACTTTATACCCAAACTCCTGTATGTGTGTCAGAGTGAGAAAACACGGTGACAGATAAGACCTTTGATATATCATCTTTTAAAAATATTTTTCCATTGCTTTTCCACTTTACATGACCTGAAATTTGACAGTGACAGAAAATAGAGGAGCGACAGGGAAGGAGAGAAGAAGGCAGACGGTAAAACATGACAGAGGTCACGAAATTATAACCCAGAATGAAAATATGTGATGTTTCAGATTGAAAAACAACTTTTCTGTCAGCCCGATAAACCAAAAATACCTTTAAAATAATATTTTTGTCCATATTTGCATTGACATTTTTTATTTATTTACGTGTGTTGAGATTTGGTGATCTGTTAGAGACACCACGGACACAGGAAACCCATTCAGTACTTACACACACACACACACACGCGCACACATATGTCCCTGATCTCATGTATGTCCAGTAGGCTGACAACATGCTGGTTTCCCTTTGGCTGAACTCTCAGAGCTGAGCATTCTGGGTAGAGCCAAGATTACCAAACGTCCGGAAGTGTGTGAGAGTGTGTGTGTGTGTGTGTGTGTGTGTGTGTGCTTGCACATATTTTTGTCAGCATTAGTCTTTGCATACAAACATCTTCTTGCATGAGAATGTTCATGTGTCTATTTTCTATTCCCAGTGATTATAAGAGTGTGGGCATTGTGTGTGTGTGTGTGTGTGTGTGTGTGTGTGTGTGATTTTCTGAGTACGTTTGTGTGTGCGCTGGCAGAACAGATGGCATCGGGCTGAGAGACCCAGTGTGAGGTGAGACATCTCCCACTGAACTCTTATGCACACACACACATTTGCAAAGATCCATCATTAATATCATTATCATAATACTCTCAGTGCGACGCAGCCTGTCTGTCACAAATATGATCACTCCTATCATTCTCACTGTTACACTGTAATTATTTAACTACCTTTGTGTAAGGAATCATCCGCGCCATCATTTGTACCTGCCATGGCATTGTAAAAATAATTTGTTATTATCATTCATAATTGCCCTTTTAGTATAATTAATCACTTTAACAGCTTTCATTACAGTAATTTTATTTTAATAGTTGAAGGTGATTTGCCATCAGCTGGCCTGAAGAAATAATAAAGAACCAAATGTAAAGAGTTTTAAAGCACTTTTTATATTAGAGTATTATTTTCTGCATGCCCTTAGTTTATAACGCAGGGTAAATTCATAAAGAAGGCTTTTATGAAATATCTCTTCATCACTGATAGAGCCACAGGTTGTATGATTTTCCCCTGAAACATAATGAAATGCACAGTGCATTTCTGTAAAGGAATCACACACATTTAAAAAAAAAAAAAAAAAGTCCTATTTTAAAGCTCATATAGTGGACAGTTCGGTACAATTTATTGACGATTTGAGTGACACTTCAACATTTCCAACTCCTGCCTCTTCATGTCTGTCAAGTTCTGACACATCACACACGCACCGTGTCAATACTGTCACGCTGCACACATGTGAGATGCAATTCTATGACTAACTCCTGACTAACTCTATGACAAACCAGGCCTATTCCTGTCTTCCATACACTACAGCCTACTTCTGTAAAAGTAAGTTAAGGGAACAATTTGAATGTTTTCATCACTTAAATGTGATGGTGATGTTTGATCCATAGCTAAAGGCTGAGACAGCAAAGCACTGGCTGATCATAATTTACTGTTCGACTGGCTGACTGACTAATTGTATAATTTAAAAGACTAGCAGGCTGGATGGGTTGTTGTTGGGGTGACTGACTGGCCACCTGCCTCTTTAGCAGACTGACTGATTAACAGGGTGACTGACTGAAGTACATTCACAGATGGTTGCATACATGCATATAGGCAAGCAACCTAAACACACACACACACACACAAAGAAACAAATTTTACTGCACACATTTAATAAAAATAAAAGGTGGTTAGTATGTGACAGTGTATTAAGGATGTGTGTGTTTCTGCGTGAGTGTCTGCGTATAGAGAAAGATTATTTGCTGTACAGCTATGTAAACAGAAGTCTTTATTCTTATTTAAAGAATAGCTACACATCACAGGAGTATCATTCATTAGATCTTAGACCTTGTTGTCTGTGTGGTTTCATCATGTGTGTGTGTGTGTGCTGTGTGTGTCTGTAATGGTGTTGTTTTCCTCATTTAGCTGGCTGGAGCTCTTCTGTCTTTAAATGATCCACTCAGCTCTCGCAGTTTAAATGGTAATTAAACAGTAGTTTCGCTGTCAACATAACACATACACACAGTCACACACACACACACACACACACACACACACACACACACACACACACACACACACACACACAGACGCAAGCTGCTTGTGAGGATATTACTGGAGTTCTCTGTCACAGTTGTTTGACGCTGCTTCACAGTGTCAAATATTTCATTTAGTCAAAGGGTTGAAGCTGCACAAATATGTCCATACAGGCTGAGAACACACATACATACTGTATATATACAGTATTCACATACACAGAAACACACACATAACACACATGGTTAAGGGGGGCTCCACTGGTGCTTATTAGAGAGGATTACCACACTGACATGTCTTCATTAATCACAGAATCAGACAGAAGGACACACACACACACACACACACACACACACACAGTGGAGGTGTGACTCAGGTGCCTGCCGGCCCTTGGGCCCCCTATGGAAATCCCAGCTTCCCCTTGTCTTTTTGTCGCTCCTCCCCTTTCCTCTCCATCTATCCCTCCATTCATCTCTCTCTTCCCTCTGTGTGATCCTAATCCCTGCTGCAACC
This sequence comes from Maccullochella peelii, assembly GCA_002120245.1. Taxonomy (NCBI): domain Eukaryota; kingdom Metazoa; phylum Chordata; class Actinopteri; order Centrarchiformes; family Percichthyidae; genus Maccullochella; species Maccullochella peelii. The sequence continues at coordinate 82,212 of LKNJ01000363.1, read as the reverse complement.
CAATCACATCATCTTCCCATCTCTCGCTTCATCTCTTTTCCATTGTTCCCCTACTTTTCTCCAAGTTTTGCTACATCTTTAATCGACCCTCCCTGACAACATCTACTCACCTAAGACTGTCTAGTTCAAAATCATAGACTTTTTCCCTCATGGCCCACAGTGTGTTCAGTGGAACAAGGGATGTAAAAAGACAGAAGATGACAAATGTCACAGGAAGAGGAGTATGAGAATGTATGACCAATCGCAGTAATAGCCCATCATTGCAATATATACCATTTCAAGTAGGAAAAAAAGGGAGTCTTATTCAACAGAAAAAGCACTGAGCTCCATTATGTCTTTGATTTTAAAATGACAGTGTAATGCTAAGGGTTAGCATTAAAGGATTAGATTAAAGCAGGGTCTTTACTGATAGTCTGAATCTGCCATTTTGATACTGAGATGACTTGATTAGATTTTCATGTTAACTAAAATTAGAGGTGGACAATGAGCCTCTGGCTGAGAAGAAGTGCCCCCAACTATTAACTCATTACTTCCATCATACTTCTATTCATTCAACCTCAACAATGCACCAACTGTTATGGCCTCTGCCAGCTTTTACAGTAACATCAGTTTCATTATTTCCCCCATTGTCTGATGGCCTGCCTTTCATTTCTCCTGTTATTTCAGACCCTGCCATTCCCTCTACCTCCAGCAGTTGTCCTCAGCTCTTCCTGCCATTCCCCAGTCACCTGATCTCTAGATGCTTCTCATTCCCTAATCAGCTCCCTCAGTACATACTGTATACCGCCACTTTTCCTTTGCTCCCTGTCTCATAAGCCTTTTTCATGGAAAACATTTTGACTACTTTATGTCACAGTAGGAAAAGTATGGGTGTAAATAATAAAGTGAATGATGACTGAATTCCATTTAGCTGCTTCAGTTTCAAGGTCTGTGCATTCTGACTTACTGTCATGGCACATGACAAAAGAGAAAAGAGACATTGTTAATGTTATTAGTAACACTTGTGTAAGTTGAAATGTCTGCTATGAAAAAAGCCATGTCGTCAGCCATCCTGTCTTCTGCCTTTTTCCTTTGTGGATCTCAAAGAACGTTGTGTTTTAAAATGGATCAAAGTTTGAAGTATTCGGGCCTGTTACCTTGCTTGGTTTACAGTCAAATCAATACCGTGATCATTTTGCACCCAAAATCACCAACTGATTGGAGTTTTTTCTTCCTTTAGACCAAAACCATTGAACAATTTGCAGACAAAGGTTAATTTAACTTTTAAGGGAAAATGCTATTGAGTCAATCGTGTGTGTCTGTCTTTTTTAATATGATACAATTTGAGTGTGACTACACAGCACGTGTTCAGTCCGCAAAGTGAGTTTATACTCAACTTACTTATTCATTCTCTGTTCCTCATCTACCTTAAAGGTTGTATTCCTATGCAGAATTGATTATGACACATTTGTGTGTGTTCTTTTGGTTGTGCATGAAAAATGAACTTGTATGTGTGTGTGCAAATATGTGTGTATGTGTTGTGCACTGCATGTGCTGCATATACAATGTGTTACCATGCTTGTGTGTCTGTCTGTCTCCCCGCGTGTAGATTTTTCTGCTTGGGTGTCCAGGGAACAATAAAGATAAAGCAGATGCCAGCAGATGCCCTGTTTAAAGATTATCAGCCTCTCTCTCTCCATACTGTTAACACTCACCAGGGACAGAACAACATTTAACACAACCCATTTACACCACACAACACATGTCGAGATGTGAAAGACAAAGTAAAGCAAAGGGGGGAGACTGGAATAGAGATAGGGGGAGGGAAGAATGGGAAGGATGCGGGGGTAAATGGATGAGAGAATACAAAAAGTAACAGAAGAGTGATTGACGAGATTGTAGGATGGGGAATTAGACAAACAGAAAGACTAAACTCATTTTGAGATAAAGAGAGAAAGATTAACCGTTTTTTTCCTGTTCAGTGTTTTTACTAAAATGTTAAATGGCACACTGCCATGACCTGTTTAAGTTGTTTACAAGAACTCTTTATGCATTATTTTAGAGACTTTAAATGGCCAGTTGACAATGAGTGGCAAGAAAATTTGAAGAGATGTAGAATTTTGAGAGATTAACAAATTACCTGGCTGATAGTAATATTTAACTAAAAACATTCATCTGTTTTCCTGTTTGATGCAGGTTGGAAAACCTCAAATTAGTTTGTCAGCTTGTTTATCCTGAGTCCCATGAACATGAAACTCAGGATATTTTTTAGAAAAAGTGACTCCAATGGAATTGTAACTTTCAAATACCTAAAGTATTATGCAGTTATGAAGTTATGGAATATCTGTCAGGATAGTCCTCTATGCACATGATTGTTAATCTCAGCATTTCACATAAAAATAAACATCACAGGAAATTGCTAACTAGCTAATATCACAGTAACCTTTAGTCCCCAAGACCAGCTTGCATGTACAGTAACCACTCCCACATATGCACACATATGCACTCATTCACAGACACATTTTATTTCTTTCAGTTCAACCCATCATGTTCACAAAAGATCAAAGTGTGTCTTTCTCTTCTGCTCTTTCTGTCTATGCCAGCTCCCTCGGAGAGCATAATTACCAGCACAGAACGATAACACCATTTCCAGTCAGAATGAGACAATTCCCAGCGTAAGACTCATTTCATGCTTTGACAATTCCTCCAGGAATCATGGCACACAAAGAAGCAAAGACCACTTCAGGATTTGTTATATTCCTGCTACTGTCTGAAAAAGAGTTCAGGACTTATGTTCACTTCTTCTCCTTTCTTATTTTCTTTTCATTTCCTTTCCTCTCTTCCTATCGCTTGTCTGACCTCCGTTTGTTCCAGCCAACTTTCCATCCATCTGTCCATCCAGCCATTTATTTTCTGCTTCTCTTCTAACATATTTGTCCTCATTTCCTTAAATCCTTCTTTCCATCCATCCCTCTGTCTGTCTACCACTTAACAGGCCATAAATCCCTAAAACAGTTTTATCTGAGCGCTGTCCTCTCTGTTGTCTTCTTCCTCCATCTATGTCTGTGCATCCATCATCTGTTTGTCCTCCTGTCCTTCCATCCTTCTCCCTCTGTCTTAATCCTTTCATTTTTTTATTTTGCCCTTCCATTGATCCATCCTTCCACCCATCCATCTGTCCATCTCCTAGTTTACAGGTCATAAATCTACAGAGCTGTTTTACCAGAGCGCCGTCCTCTCTGTCCCTCCTCGGGCCACACCATGTCTGTGAGTATGCATCTATGAGTTTGTGTGCGTAAACTTGTGCGCTGTATTTGTACATACATACATTTATTGTGTGTCTCCCATTTGGGGCCATGCTGGGGGTATTCCATTTGGGGGAATGGAATGCTGTGCAGGACTTTATTTTGGGAATATTTCTATAAATCATTTTGTCATTTACACATGCAGCGGCATTCTGGACACCAGTGATTTGGAGTGAGGGGGCGTTTTATAAATAAACGTATAAGGAGTGGACCTGAGATACACACACATGCACTCACAGTGTAAACACATACCCACATTAATGTGCAACCACATAAACACACCACACACACACACACACACTCCCTCTATACTGTGACATGGCCATAACTCACCCCACGCTACCGGGTACTGTGAAATATGACAGCCCCACAGTGCTGAAGTGGGGAGTGTGTGCCGGTGTGTGTCTGTGTGAGAGAGAGAGAGTGTGTGTGTGTTTACGGCATGCGATGACAAGAGTCCACCCCAATGTCCTTGTCCGTCTCTCAGTAAACTTTTCATTGGGTCAGTCATTAGCATAGGCGGCTAACTATAACCCACATGATGGATGGAGCCACAACTCTATCTGTGATGTGACCCATGCACAGAGCCTCAATGGATAGAAAGGGCACTTCCTGGTGGATCATGCTAATGCCTCTGGTGGGGCTGGGATGGTCGCTGTAGAATTTCAATAATGTTGTCAGTGAATCTGTCTGTGGAGAATGCACAATATTGCTGTCAAAAAAAATATTAAAGTAAAGTAAATCAGTATTACTGAGACTAAATGAAACAATGCAATTAATATAGTTCAATCAAACTTAAAAAAGGAAAAATGATTGACATCATTTTTAATGGGTCTAGTGATAGTGGTACCAGTTTATCAAACAAGCTCTTTAAAGAACTATAAAGTTTTTTCTGACCTTGATAGTATATTTTTAACAGAAAGGTGTAAAGGAGAATTTAGGAGTTAGGAAAGAGAACTGGACTGAGCTTAAACATGGTTCAGAAAAGACTCTCGACAAACAGTAAGAAATTGTCCAGAAACACGTTAAATGTATAATTTAGCACATGAATGGACCACATCCACAAAGCTATGCAGAGCAAAGAGCAGAGCAGCCTCCTTCTGTAGTTTGTTTGGTTTCTCTTTTTCCTTTCCTTTCGACTCTGGCCTACTCTACTCTACTGCTGACCCGTTTGAAGCATTGGATCACTCAACTACACTTTTATTGTACACTTTTATTCGACATATGTGGTGCTGCACTGTAAACTAAGAATTAGTAAACTCGAAAACCAATTTAAGCACCATTCATACACTTTACAGTACCCCTAAAATAAAATAATTATTATGAGTAGATGTGGATTGAAAAATGTAAACCTTAATGCATTCATGACAACTACAATCTTGTGCATTTATGTGTCTTCTTCTTTCATGAACACACTTACTTTGGTGACGTTGCGTGCGGGGTCAGTGTTTGTTCTGGCTTTAGGCTGGTTAAACAGCAACTGAGCAGCTGATATCGAAGCGGTGCTTTCAGAGGGGATTTTAGGAGAGCAGAGAGCGCCTACCTTTGCCTGAAATGTCAAGAAGGTCTGCAGGCAAGAGAGAGAGAGAGAGCGAATCCGACTGAGAGAAAGAGAAAGAGAGAGCCTGCAGTATGCTTCCTCTAATTAGGATTTCATCCTTACAGATACGGAGGACAGTCGTGCCTGTGGCGATTACCGCACAAACACACTGACATGAACACACAAACACATATACAGACACAGAGTTGTTAAAGTAGTATTTATGTCTATTTGAGTATTTGCTCCTAATCAGAGCATTTTAAGTCTATGTGATACAGTATGTATTAGTATAATCTGTGTAAAATGTTTACCAAGTCTACGTTAAAATTTCTTTATCCAAACTAGTAAATATTATTTTTAATAGAGCACAATTTGGAGCACAATTTAGCCCTCAACTCTTAAACCAGAAAGACACTTTACCTTCCTTACATCTCTCACTTTCCACCTGCCCAGTGCTGCATATTTCCAACCATTCAATCATCCTCCGTACCACCTGCTGACTCCATCCCCTTCTGTACAGTCATGGCCAATCACAGGCAGCCGTGTTGTTAAGGGATTAGTGACAGCCCAATCGGACGGCCTCCTTCAGCTTCTATCCCCCTTGACTCACCAGGGAACAAATAAGACACAAAGGCACACAAACCCACATCACTGGGAAAACCACATAACAGCAGAAGTCCAAAACATTCTCTATGGGAGTGTGGGACACGCTGAGGGCTTAGCTCTATGACAGGATGGAGGCCTGGTGTGTATGTGTATGTTTGTGGTGTTTGGGTGTGTGCATCTCCTGTACATTTGCTTTTTCAGTATCAGGGCAAATAATAAAATGTATTTATGCGCACGTGTGTGTGTGTTTATTTGATATATCCTAATGTGCGAGCCAGGTATAGGAGCGAGATTACAGAGGTACAGATGATGGGGAGATGAAAAACGGATGATGACAACAGTCAATTGAAATGAAATTGATGTCATGTCTTTTCACTGTAAGGAGGTTCCTATAATACACCCCCCCCCTCTGTGCGTATGTCTCTGTGTGCAAGAGTGATGTGTTTGTGTGTGTCAGAGAGAGAGTAGGTGTGTGTATGTTACGTGGTGTACTAACATAATACAGCAATTTAACGTCCCACTTTACTGCTGTCATACACAATCATGCAGGCTACAGTAGGTGCAGTATAAAAGCATGTGACGCAGAGAGTGTGTGTGCAAAAACAGATCAAAATCACATCTATCTACATACAGACCAGCACACAAAGGTCAAATACATACAGTATACCTGTTAATTAGCCCATGCAGCAAACATGTACATATAGAGCAATATAGATGTGAAAAATGGCGTCATGACAATACAGAAAAATTAACATACAGTATGGAAGCATGCACTCAAAAAATAAAATGTACATGCACGCACACAATAACATGATGACAGAGTACATAATTATCTGGTTATCAATGAGGCCGCGCTTCCGCCCTTCTCTGGACCACTGGAGTGTGTCATTACGTTTCCTCACAACCCCATCCGTCACATATGCTCTCTCTCTCACACACACACTGGTGACACTGCACAAGGGTTCAGCAGCAACATACTGTAGTCTGCAATAGCAACTTGACCAGTGAAGTTCACCAGATTGTCATTGTGTTCAGAAAAAACAAAGTTGTCCACTGGAAGATCAGAGGCCAACCTGTGCCTTGGAAAAACTGTATAACTTCTACTGGGCCTAAAACCTGAGCCTCCCAAACTTGCTTTGGTTCTTGTCTTATAATTTGCCAATGTCTAACACTGTGAGAAGAATTAAGTTTTGTTCTGAGACCAGGAGGCTTCAGGGACATCTTCATTCAGAGTATGTCATATCTTAAGGACAGGACTAAACCATAATTTGTAGGCAAAATGGCTGTCAGCGTACATACCATAAAGTAAATTTCTATTTAAGCTATTGAGAGTGTTCGATGGGAGCAGTTTATTACCGTAAACATGTCTACCAGCTTCCAGACAGAAATATGCAAGTTAATAGAGCAATCTATGTTAATGTTACACCTGAGCTCATTTTGTGTTAAATCCAAGGATTTAGCCCCAGTTTAACGGTTAAAAACCGGTTTATTCTCTTGTTAAGCCAAAAGAGATTTTCATACTGCAGGTCATAGAGCTGACACCACTAACAGAACAAGTATATAGCAATTTTTTAATCAATAACCTTTATATTTAGTAATGAAAAATTTCAGACCCTATACATGCAATCTCAAAGAAGTACAATTGGTAAGATGCATGCCTAATGTGATGGTGCTCAATTTTCCAGGTATGACATGTACAAAACAAATCCCAGTGATCTACTGATAAACTAAACTAAAACTTTATCCTGAAAGAAACATTATTCCTCAACACCATTTATTATGCAAGTATGTTGGTCACATTTGGAGCTCTGTCAGAACTGTGGTGTTTGAAGCTAAGCATTGTCCCTTCAAACTGCTTGAGCATGCTGTTTGAGGGGACAATGCTTGGAGTTTATGTCTGACTCAGTAAGTACAGAGCAGGTATCATACTGATCTTGTAAAGCAGTTCTCAAGCTGAACTATCTTTGGAGAAGTTGTTCATTTATTCCCACACAGTAACTCTCTCAAAGGGCCATAAACATGCTTCTAGTGTCAAAGCTCCACCGGATTCTAAAAGAGACATGGAGACTCTGACAGTAGTTGCTCATAGCTGCGTAGCTCTGACTACCAGCTCTACACTGTTGTTCATGCTACACTGACCAGTGGTCAGTCAGTCTCCCCGGTGCCACCTGACCCCCCACGTCACATACTACGTAGCCACGAGGTCACGCCTTCTACAGTTCTCCTTCTACACTCCCTCCTCCGTTGCGTTGCATATTTCAAATGTGCTGGGAGTGAGGGTTCTAGCAGGATTTGAGGGTGTAGTTATCCTTTAATGGAGCGGTTAACGGAGTCAACATTAACACATTATGTGTTGTCCAAAATGCACTCATTACAGGGTAGTTATTTAACACAGCATGTCAATTTCAACACAACGCGTGGATGAGAGTGTGGATGTTAGATGATTATATCTAAAGTGCTCACATGTGTATGTTGTGTCTAAGTGTGTGTGTGTGTGTGCATGTGTGTGTGTGTGTGTGTGTGTGTGTGTGTGTGTGTGTGTGTGACACAATTAATATCTCAGTTGCACTCAATCATAAATTACCATGGTAACCCTGCACCAGTCTTGTGGTTGAATCCTGTCAGTCTGGTCTATTCTGGAACCGTGAACCTGTTCTCACTTCTTTCTCTTTCTCTCTCTGTGGTGGTGTTTATCTCTTTTATGTCTTTCCATCTCCCTCTCTCTCTGTCTCTCCCTCTCTCTCTCTGGCTGTCTGTCCTCTGTCTCCTATTCTATGTCTGTCTCTCCCTGCCAGAAGATGAGGTGAGTATCTGTTGTCTTCTAAGTTGTGTATGTGCACTCGCACGTCTGTGGTCCATCCGGTAGTTTGGTGTAGATTTCAGCCTTTGGTGACCCAGCGTGGCTAAAGGAGGCTTAGGTTGCTTTGATGGACAGAGGGAGACAGAGGGAGACAGAGAGAGAGAGTGAGTGAGAGAGTGAGTGGGAAAGAGGGAGAGAGGGAAGACAGTCAGACAACAGAAAAAAAGAGGGAAAAAAATATTGTTTGCACTTTTACCCAAGCACACAAATTATTTCCAGATCGATTTTATTTGAATGCTATTTGGATTCCTGTCTCACTAAAAGCACCAAAACATCCAGGGCCAACAGCGCCCACGTGTTCTAATTGAATGCATCTGGGCAGTGTGTCCCATTAAATTCTCGGTTCGCTAACAAGTGTGGTTGGGACGCTTGTCCAGTTCAGCTTCAGCAGAATACGGACTCATGATGAACCATCTTTAGCTCACAGCAAGTCCTTCTTCACTCTGCTCCTTGTCTTCAGGGAAACAGTGCAGCATTACCTAAGGTATAGTAAACCATCAAGGTTTTGGGAAGTTACCCAGCCAACACAAAAAAAACCGCTCCACTAAGCTGATAATCTTGGCTTGTCAGTTCTTTATTAGGGATCCTGAAACTGTGTTATTTCCTTATCGTCAATTTACTTTTCAGAGCAACTAAAATCTGCTTAAAATATAAAAATTGAATTAGTTAAATCTTATCCTAATTGTTATATTTGTGTAATTCATAGGTAGATTCCTGAAGTGAATGTAGTTAAAGTGATGTAAATCTAGTCCAGACATTTGCCGAAGTCTGTTTCAGTGTTAATGCTAAATGTTTATGTGTGTATGACTTGTGCCTCAGTAACCAATACCCTCAATGGCAATTAGAGTCTCTAAAATCTAATACCATCAGACAGGCTAGAGGACTCTGGCATTCCCCTCATACACACATACACACAAACACACACACATACTTTTAACATTAGCCCCCAGCTTCAACCCTCTATACTTCACCCTCCTGTTATCAACCCCCTTTTCTTCTAATCCTGTGTCTATACCCATTATCGCTGCTATTCAATGAACCTCAGAAATATGCACACTCACACACACTTGGCGAGACACAGATGCCCTTCTCTGCTCTTTTCTCTCTTCTTCACCCTCTTGCCATGTTTGGTGGCTGTCCTTCACGTAGTGAGAGGCAGAGTTGCATCCTTATATCCTGTAGTGTGTCGCTGGTGCGCTTCAATGAGCAGGACTCTGTGAGTGCGTGTGTCTGAAGTGCATCATATGCCATGACAGTGTTTCAGCATTTTTTTTTTACATATAATGATGAGACTTTTCTTTAAATCATAAAACAAATGGATCAAACAACTCAAAAGTTTAAAATTGACAGTCTTTAATATAGCTGTTCCAGTTATGTTTACATCATTAGATGTCTGGTCCAATAGAGTTTTTAATCCATCCACTTGTTGACCTGATGTGTCAAATGCTAAAAGAAGCGCTGGTTTTATGTAACTGTGCATCCAAATAATAATTAGGTAATGTCTCTTATACCACATGAAATGTGTACTTGCTGAAGATTATCCAACACACTACACACTTAAAGTTGTTTTTTCAGTTTTTTCAATTTAGATTTTATTTTCTTACAGAATAAAAATTATATCACTCCCCCCCAAAAAATAAATGTTTTTCTGTGTTGTTGATGTTTGCTGGTGTTTGCACAATTGTTTGTGTAATACACTGTTCAACATATTGCAATGGATTCATATTACTGGCACCTAAATATGTGTCACATATGTTATTTGCTTCAGTTTTACTGTGTTTCATGTAGGCTTCACCAAAATGTACAGAAATATACAAATAGTCTCTGAAGATTATAGAGAATAAGAGGTAGAGACGGAGGGAGTAAGTGGGCTGCAGAGAACATGATATAGAAAAAAACAAGATTGTCTGCTATTATGTGATGTGACAGTAGCCTTACAGACGTATATAGGCCCATGAACTGCAGGGCCTGCAGGCACAGATTCATAGATCCAGGCCAGAGAGGCAGGCCAGCCAGCGGCCTCATCCCATGACGGAGCCCTCCTCACTGGGTTGACTGGCTGCCTGGTCTGGCCCCGAGACCCACCAGACCTCACCTCTCTCTCTGCCACATATGGGCTTAGAGGCATGCATACACACACACACACACACACACACACACACACACACACACACACACACACACACATACACACACAGGGTAGGAACCTAGTGGTGACCTGGCAGTGGAATCAGAGGGTGAGAACAGAATCTACCCAAACTGAACTGACCTCTAATTAGCGCTCTTGGCAAAGTGGCCCTTCCCAAACACACTCACACGTAGACCCACACGCATGAACACACACATACACAAACACACACATACATACACACATGCTTCAGGGTGTAATTTTGTTTGTGTGTGATGTGCACACAAATTGGCTGTGTGAACAGCCTGTACATTGTAGACCTTTTTTTAATAAACATTACTGCAACGCATACAAATAACAACAAAATGTTAATTTAATATAATAAATAAGAAAATTAAACAATGATGAGTTAAAGCACTTGGATAAAGTGAAATAGCAACATCATTTGAGTGCATTTGTGCAGATTAGGGTGCTACTACATTTTTAAAAATGTTTTATTAGTTTATTATTTTGTTTGCTGATTGCTTTCATTTCCTCTTGTGTTCTTTCTGATTCATACTGCACCATGCCTCCCTTTATCTGCTGATTGATCACATTGACCAACTTGTGATAGATGTTAAATTGCTTAGCATCGACAAAATGCCCAATCATTGTTCTACCCCTCCTCAAAACATCTTTTTCTATACATTTTTTTCAACTTCAAACTGTATTAATTTGTTTTGACCCACAGTGTCACTGCTCTACTTACACAGAACCTCCTTTCTCCTCTGCTCTCCTCCTTTCTCCCTCAATTTTCTTCTTGTTTTAGAGACACTATCTAATCTCTCCCAGGGACAGGACCTGTCTACGCCGCTGAGGTCCTGGCCATGTTGTATATTCATTGAAAAAAACAGAGCTTAAAAAAAGAAGCAGTGTTTAGGCTGAAAACTTCAGATTGTTTATTGATTTTTATTTGTGTTGTTGAATAAGTCTGTCTGACCATGATGTCCCAGCAGGGGCTTTGCTTGGGGCATTGCATTAGGCACACACATGCAGAGACAGATACACAAGATCATGTGCTTGGACGGCCGTAAAAGGAAGCACATGTATATACAGACCCACACATACAATGCTGATCTAAGAGATTTGCCACAGATATTCATTTTTGTTACATTACAAAATGCATATTATATTTTAAGAGAAGATCGACATTTTAGGTTTTACTCACACAATGCATTTTAAATTCAGGCTGCAACATCACAACATTTAATGTTAAAAAAAGTCAAGAGGGTTAGATAAATACTGAGGGCACTGTAGCACTCCAAACCACACTGGGCCTCATTCACAAATGTTTTGTCTCTTAAATAAAAATGGAGGCAGCGGTGACCTCAAGGTTAGAGATTTGGGCTCGTGATACTGTTTTGATCCCTGGACCAGCAGGAAAAATCTGGGCGTGTAAATAAGACAGCAGCACTTTTCACCTCCCAATCACCACCATTGAGGTTCCCTTTAGCAAGGCATTTAACCACCAACTGCTCTAGAGTGTCCAGCAGATCAAACTGTGGTCGCATTGTTCAGCTTTGAGGTGTCCATCAGATTCATGGCATCGTGAAACAAGCGGTAAATCATCTTTCCTATGTATTTTTTACAATACAAATGTAAAACACCGTAATAATGTAATTGTTAACAATAAGTCACAATTCGACCGTGAGATATCGACAGCTGTTCTGTATCCAGCGACGGAAGCAAAAAGAAAACAAAATGATAGAGCGTAATTAGAAAATCCAATAAAACGCTCCGAGGAGGGAATGACAGAATGTGAACATTTGGATTTCCTTCAAGTCATTCATCTGCATCTCATAACAGACTGAATGTGCTGGCCGGCTAATGACGACGACAGATGCTTAATGCCTTCTTCACAATACTGACGCCATAAAACACAAGGCAAACAGGCGTCACCCTAAAGCGCTGTCTGTCAAGCCATCACCTTAACTACACTGGCAACAGCACAATGAGCGGAGGGCGGGAGAGAACGGTACTGAATGTGTGTGAAAGTGAAAGAGAGAGGGGGGAGAACAACCTGGGTGGATAAAGAGAGAAAGATTAATTGACACTCAGAGAATGAGAAAGACAGAATGAAAGTGTGTATATGCTGGTAGACAGAGAGAGAGCTGGCAGATGAATGAGCAGCCTCTTAGGTAAATGGCAGGGAGTATTGCTGTCTGTCTGTCATCCTGATTAAAGGTACCACCAATACACACTGTGGCTGACACATACACAAACACAGGGTGATACCCAATATACCATTTTGTTTGAACAGAAAATATGTATCAGATCAGTAGTTTTACACCTTGTATGTATGTAAATGTTCCTCACCACAGATCTGTGCAAAACACGGAACCCTTTAAATTTGCCAGCTGTTACACTTCCTGTCCACAGACATTGCACCAGACTTTCCCTATGAACATCTTTATGTTGAGTAGCAATTCACCAACACAGTCATGGAACTTCCACACTACTTAAAGGTGGAGAAGACAGTATTTTTTTTAACTGCCCAGCATATTAAGTGGTAAATTAAGTGGTCTAAGAGAAAACCTCTACTTCAGCCCCTCCTCTTGGCTCTGTTTTCAGGCTTCAGCAAATCTAGCCCGGGACGGGAGACTTTGGTCAATCATAGGTTATTTCTGAGAGAGGGTGCATTTGTATTGGCTGAGCTACAAATGCAGATGCCCGTGCACTTCCTTTCAGATGGTGAAAGCCTGATTCAATGGTGGAAAATCCTGCCAAAAATACTCCAACTTGTGCCACAAGTTCAAGTTCAACACCTCCTTTGCCTACAACGGTGTATAGTACAAAACAACACGTCCCAGCTCCACACGAGCTTCGGGTGCATTATGTTTGATGCCATGGCGCTCATATCAACGAGTGGCAAAGAGGCATGATGACAAACAGTGGGGAATACTTTTGAGGGGGGGCAGTGGCTTGTGTGGTGTACTAGCCTCTCATCCCGCTGCTGGACAGCTTTGCAGCTGCCTCTGAAGCCTGGGGCGCTCTGCTCTGTGGCCGCGAAGCACTGGAGGGGCATCTTTGAGAAGACAAGTCACAGCGGGAGGGACCGCGGTCTCGGTGAGGCTCACGCCTGGAGAGCAAGCCCTAAGAATACGGTTTTGCAGGGTAACTCCTTCTGCTGCCAGACAAAGTTATGGGTTTGGTGGGAGGGGCTTAGCTGAGTGATACAAGACACAAGAGAAAGAGGCGGAAGGTTTTGCATAGGTTGCACAGATTTTGCCTACCCCATCTTTAAATTTAGGGTGGAGGGTAGATTTAGAACTCCATTTAAAAACTTTATATAGTTCAAATAATTCAGTGCATTTGTTATGTGTTCAGGAACTATGGCAGAACATCAAGGAGAGAGGCCATTCTGTCTGAGTGGGAACACAAGTTCAGCTTCATGAACCAGCTTAATGCCCCCAAACACAATAATACACCCAAATATGCAGTCAATGGCAGACAATTAATAACTTGTTTTTATATTTAGGATTTACAAACACTGAAATGGTGATCGCTACATCTGTCCAATAAGGCAACTGCTACAATAACTTACAGCCCAATAAAATGTGTTTTTATATTATTACTGTCTGTTGCCAATCTAGCTGCCATTATCGATTAGAGATTAAAATATATATTTTGACTCTTCAGAGATAATTGAGTTTGGACCCACTGTAAAACAAAAATGTCCCGACAGCTCTGATGGAGCTCAGGACTCATCCTGAGGATGGCTGCTTTATTCCAAATGATTTGACTGGATAAATTGGAATTTATGTGTAACATTTACCTCTCTGATGTGTAGAAAAACACGGGTTGGGATAATTAAGGATTTGAATAAATAATCAATTGACCACTGCTTTGCCACATTCATAAAACTGCGCACAGCACCTCTCTGAATTTGAAGACAAACATATCGTTCTTGCTACTGTGTGATGACTACAAATATTTAACAAACTTAAAAGAAAGTATCCTACATACAACAGTTGTGGGCAACAAACAGAACATCAGTAATGATGTTTTGGCAAAACCCCAGATTAGATTTAGTTATATTTGATCATTATTGGTAAGACTCATAGCGTCATAATCTGTAATAGATGTGACATTGTATAGCAATGTGAATAGGTCCTGGCCACCTTTTGTGTATGGTTTGTGATTTTGGAAAGTTGTGTGTGTGTACACCTCCACCAGCTGAGCATGCAGGTGGCTTTTCTGCTGTTTGTAATGCTAATAGACCAATGTCGGTCCTGAAGTGTGGAGAAAATTGTGGCGTTCTGTATGTTGTGTGCGGAGGAAGCCTGTCGTAGGTATATTTTTTATTAAGGGGTGGCTTTGTGGTTTCCTCTTATTTGGCATGAGACAGAGCCCGAAAGCAGGTGTCTCACTCCAAAAGTGTGAGAGTTGGAAACCCTGAGTAGGACTGATCTCAAACCTGAGAAACACCACTAGGCGGTCCGGAGAGTTCCTCTTTTCTTTGTTGTTGTGGGCAGCCGGAGCATTCTGTTGGAAGAATGGAAACCTTCCTTGGTTTAATGATGCAAAGACAGAACAATAAATTATATCATATTTTATTAAAGCACTCTCGTTTAGTCTTGACAAGTCAAAATCTGGTTACATTGCTCTTTCTGTGAAACATACACTGCATTTAAATGGCAGATGCCACAAAGAAGTTTTCTTGGCTATCTGAGGTGGCGTCACTAGTGATAAAGAGAAACATGGTTGGTTATTTTATTGTTAACTTAACGTTTAGCTGGAGATCACTCATACACTTATGGTATTCTGTATGATTTTTTTCGGGAAAATCAAAAACCTATATGAGTTAGCAAAAAACGTGACTGTAGAAACTAATAAAATGTATTCAGGATGAAGTTTCTTACCTTTTCTGTGGGGTGGAGGGCTTCTCCTCAGTGTCCTTCCCTCAGTGTCCCTCCAAAAACAAAAACACTATAATGAGAAAACTACATTAAACAACTTTTTTGTGGTGAGTTACAGCTAAAGCGTTAAATATATAATATAAATATATAATATAAATGTTACAGACTATAAAAAGACATGAAACATGAAACTCTTGCACTTTCTTTAAGTAATGGTGGGAAATCTCAACACAGTAGGACATCACACATCACTAAATCAGAAACTTCAGAGGTAGCAATGCATTTGAAGAGTGTTTATGATGACTTGGTTTAAATAGGCTAGCAATGGATAGAGGTACCTGGTAACAGTTTTAAGTGTGTGTGTGTGGCAAGAAGCAAAGCATCAGTGATATCCACCATGTCAGGAAATAGAGAGATTGAAGAGAATATGAGTTTCTCGAGATGTTTCCATCCGAGCCCCCCAAGGATGGTACACATGCTCATCAACTGTAGTAGTTAAGACTCGTGCGTGTGTGTTTGAATTTTATGCGTGTATGCATATGTTTGAGGCCGAGACAAAGATGGGCTTGCGTAGCTGTCAATGATTACATGTTTATGTGTGTGTGAATGGCCTGTTTGTTTGCATGTGTGTTATGTTTGTGCAGCTCTTTTGGTGTGTGTGTGTGTGTGTCACACATCTGTTGCTGTGTGCAGTAATTTGCGTTGTCAGCTTGGCGCCCTAGTAATTATTCAGACGCTACCTTTTGCTCCAACATTAAAAGCCTTCATCTGGCGGACATGAAACAGCAGAGAACCCGATAAGGCTTCAAACACTGCCTGCCGTCTAAAGAGAAGCGGGAAAGGTGAAGAGATGCATGGTGGGATAGATGGGATTGTTTTTCTCTGGAGGTTTGCTTTCACATTGGTGTTATATCTTCTCTGCTCAAACCACACCAGAAAATGTGTGATCACTGGATTGTAGAAAGGAGGAAAATTGAATTAATATTCTGAACCAGCTTTTGGAATAAATCATATATGATGCACTGTGGTAGATACTTTAGAGAAGACGCTGGTGGAGAGACAATGAGATGGACAGAATGAGAATGATGTGTTATTCGAAAGACTAAAGTAGCAGGTTGCTTCATGGAAAGTGTTCAGATTGAATCTCCACTGTTATATTTGCATGCAGTCCAATGTGTTTGTGTCACGTGATGTGTGTACACCGAATGAGCGAGTCACATGTGGACAACAACCTGCAATCTTGTTTATTAAACGAAGCAGAGATTCAGACAACCACACTATAGGACTTTTTGTTTTTCAAGAAAATCAGTCATGCACATGCTGTGGTGCCTGTTCAGACACATTTTTTACACTTCTCGTCCCTGTACCTCTCCCACTGGCCTGATCTCTGAGCTCTCACCAGGCATTGGATTGGCTACTTGGCTGTCTTAGGCGTACTGTAAGAAAAGGCTATACTGATCTAAAGAGAAGGTCTCGTGATTTTTTTTTTTCAACAGTCAGGAAATGGCAACTCCACTATGACGACCAGCCTTTTAAGATGCTATGTGCTGTTACTGTGACATTTGTTCCCAGTGTCTACCACACATTTAAAATGACTGTTTATGAACTTGATCATCACCTGAATGAATCAGATTAGTTCAGTCTGGTTCTACACATGAACTTAGTCATACTGAGTTCTGATCATTTGACTGTCCTGCAAATATTATTAAGGAAGCTGATATCAATTTATCTGACCGCCACAAGGCTATTGTGTAGTTTGGTCTTTATTTACTGGCATCATAACTACCTTTGTACTAATCTATTTAATATATCCAAAATTGTACACAGGTTTGCCCCCACTACACTTTCAAATCACGCCTCAAAACCCATGTTCTCCATCTGCGTGATAATGTGACGTGAATTGCGTGAATTTACAGTATGCAGTACTTGTGCTGGCTCTTGGGAATTAGCTTTTTTTTTACGACTTTTTAAACCTTTTTAGAAGATTTGTGGTTCTCTTTGGTCATCCATCTTGGTGTAACCTCCCACCTGCTTGGCTACAGAAAGGTTAATTTATGGTTTCCTCCTCCTGTTGTCGGATGTTGTTAAATGACTATTTGCATTTATCACATTTGATTTGAAGAGTCTGCTGCAGACTGCTCAGGCTAAGCCACTGACATTTGTTAAGATGCAGTTGACCCTAATTATGCTAGAAAATAAACAGTTACATAATCTTGAAATACATTCATGTTGGCTGATTGATTGAATCTCTGACATTGATCATGTATGAGTTTTTTTTTGTAGTTGTACTGAAGTTTGACTTCTAAATACTGAACTGAATCCAGATCAATTTGTCATTTTCTGCAGAGGCCTAACAGTGAGGCTGAGTAACTGCTGGATTTTCTCAAATCTCTCAAATTTTTCCGTACCAAAATCAGCTAAAAAGACTAAATACTTTTTTTTTAAGATTTGAAAAATGTAATATTTGATCTGAATAAAAGCCACTCTGTGACCCACTGAGCAATACAGGCACCTTACACACAATTAAAATGAACTCTCTCTGGTACCAAAATGATTGTTAAAAATTATTAAAACCCAGTGTGCTCTCTGATATGCTTTTTAGCATAAAGAGGTTACACTGTGGGGAATCCATATATTGGGTTCCCCCAACTAAAAAAAAAAAAGAAAACTAAACTGAAAATCCACACACGTTGTTTCTCAAGGGACTGTGTTCTGTGTTCCCTCTTTTTTTTTCTTGTTATCGTCACCGAAACAAGTCAGTTTGTCTGCACATCCATATTCATCATTTGCCTCTGCATGAATATTAATTCAGCCTTAAAGAAGAGTGCAGGAAAAAAGCAAGTCAATGAATGAGGGAAAAAAAAATATGACAGACTATGTGCGATGTCGAATTCATGTCAGTTTCAAAGCCCCTGTGTCTCTATTGCTGTGGCTGACTTGTACCAACATGCTAATCAGCCTCTCACTGTACCCTGTCCTGGCTAATTGTCGACAAATTATCTCAACTCCAGAATAATGTATGCATGGCCTTCTACTGGTACATACAGACAAGCCAGTCAACTCAACTGCTTCTGTTTTCAACAAGCAGCTCAATGGCACCATTTAAATATAGAGCTGAGTGCTGTGCACATTATTATGCACACTTGACTCACACTGTCTCATTCTGCCTTTCTGTCGTTTCTTTTCTTTTGCTCCTTGTTTTTCTCTGTTTATAGTTGGTTACTGCAAATTTTTCTGCTCAGTTTGTCTCTTTGTTATACTCTTTCACTCATCGCTCCCACTTTGGCTACCCATTTTAGTGTCTCATAGTTGGCTAATGTTGCTGGTTCGTTTTTTTTTTTTATTGAGTTTCGTTGTAAGTAAAGGCTAATATTACTATCATTTCCTGACCAACAGTTAAATTAGAAGTAGTTTAATTACACCCTGATTGTCTTCAGTGAATTTCACTTTAACCCTCTGGGAACCTGCAAGAGGAAAGAGGTCAGTTGGGAAATTCAGTCACTCATTTAAGCTGAAACCAGAGTGTGACACGAAATAGAATTTGAGTCAAACATTTCTGACATAATAAACACAATAAAGCACACCTGGTTTACAAAATAATGTCGTGTGAACAACTGCTTTATTTGGAACCTGCAAAGGGGCCATTGGGAATTCTGATGGGAGAATCCTAGCAAGAGTCAAGGCAACCTATCAGATGACTCTTTTGGACTCTTAATTCCCAATGACATGGCTGAGTGCAATCTGAATGTTTTCCGCATTTCCTGCAGGACAGTTAAAGGAATTTTTCATAAGATCATTACAAGAGAATTCTGCTAGGGTCAAGGAAGGTAAATGAAGCATATATTTCTTGCATGCATTGTGACAGTTAAGCTCATGTTTTTGATCTGGCAACAATCTAAGAAAAACTAGAAATTAAATGACAAAATCTCTGATGACACTGTGACGTAAGCTGACTCTGTGTCATATACATCCCAGCAACGTATTCAAGGGGCAGTTCTCCAGCTTGTCACAAGTATTCACCAAACTGTATTACAGCACAGGAAAAACCTATGAAATCTTATACAGGGTGGCATTTCCTTTTAACTGCAGCATGTCCATACCTTCTCTCCACCACCAGACACAATCACACTCTATAGTTATTACATAAGATGATAATGCATATTACTTAATAATAAATCAATAAATTATAATGTGCGCTTACAGTGAGATGTCATAACTTTCCTTCTCTCATCTCGTTAGCTGCAAGAAATTCTAGTACAGGTGCATAATGTACCCGACTGTCCAGAGTGGTCAGCAAGAATAAACATAAAATTTATGACCTTATCAATTATGCATTCACATTCCTGTGATAGTGTGTCACTTTGTATTTAGTACACTGTGTGTGTGTGTGTGTGTGCGTGCATGCGTGCGTGCGTGTGTGTCTGTATGCATGAGGTAGAAGGCAAAACGAGGATAGAAGACAGCCATAACAATGAACAGATTACAAGGGTCATACAGTATGAAAAGGATAAGGAAGCTGGACTGTGCATGTGTATACTGTATGTGTTTGTTTCATCTATACTTACTGTAAGTGAGGGCACTAGAAAGTGTCATACACATAGACTTTTTGTCAGAATCACACGAGGTGTGATCAGACCTATACAAACTCAAGTTTAGGGTTTTTTTTGCGTCACCATAGACCAGCCAATTTATATCTTTGCCAGATTTGTGTGTGTGTGTTCATTTGTTTAAGTGTGTGCCATCTGGAAACTGATCCAAGCTTGCCAGGGTTTACTAAGCTAAAATACACTGTCTCTTGGCTGCCTCACACCTACATATGCACACACAACTTAATTTGTGAGGACTTCCCTTTAGTTTACAATTCCTTCGTAGTTGCACATTTTTAAATGAATCAGCAGTCTTGAGTACAACAACAGTGACTGTAGACATCTGGATCTGATGCAGACTTTTATTTTAGCCAAAATGATTTACACATTTTTAAGTCTGGTATACAAAATCAACAAGTTAGATAGGGAAAAAAAGCAATGGACCAGAAAATTGTCCAATTGAATTTATTAATGGGAATGCACTTAAATGTTTGTGTGAATTGCTCCTTAATGATTGGAAAAATTAAAATTAACAAGAAACATTTAATTACATAAATTGTAACTTCATACTCATGTTGCTCCTTGATGGAAGCGTCTGCCTCATCCCCATATCACAATACTTGTCACATGTTATCAATAGATTCATAACAGAATGGTGGTATCTAATAAATATGCCATGATGGGAGCAACAAATCAGTTCTTGCCTCAGATTTATGCCCTTAATAACTCCATTTGGCATAACGCTGACACCTGCTCTGCCAGACAAAATGGAACTAAATATTTCAATCACTGCCAAAGCACAAAGAACTCTTTCTTTTCCCCTTGTTTCATCTTTGACTTTCCTACAGTGCTGCTAACAGTCCCTCTCCTCATGCCCTTTACTAGTCTTAAGTATCAGTATCAGTATCTTTCCCTCTGAGTGTCTCTTTCTCTTGCCCTCTTTTTTTAGAGTGGAAATCATCTGGCAGATCTCTTTTAGGTATTAGTTTATGGGCCATGACATGAGCTATGAATGAGAAACAACGAGAAAGACCGGAGAACATTAATCATGGAGCAACATATGGTAATAGAGGGTTATCAATTCCCTCACACTCTGTGATTAAGGGAGGGAGAGGTAGAAGGGAAATGGGTGTGGAGAAAGGCAAGAAAGACAAGAGATGGAATAAAAGAAGGAGAGGAACATAAAGTTAGAGGAAATGAGAGACCGAAAGAAGAAGGCTGGACAGCAGGAGGAGAGTGGGATGGAGGGGAAGGGACAAAAGAAAGGAAAAAAGCTTAAACCAAACTTTAGTTTAGCAAATCATCATACAAAAAGGGATCGATACTACTAATTCACGTAATGTGTAGCTTTTTTTCATCCTTCTTTTACCATGTTACATCTCCCAGCAGAGAGCATTCTGTCTAAAATGAAAACAGGACAAAGCGTAACCTTGGTGGCTAGCTAGACTTCAAGTATCCAAATCATATCAAATTAAAAATATAGCTAGTTTGGCTCTTTGTCATTGGACATCCTCAAAGTTTTTATTAATATTCTTTATTTACTTAATACTTATTGATCCTGTGTTGGGAGAAGTCATGTACAAGTTTGTGTTTTTGCTTTGAGTCTTTGCTGTAATTTTTGAACCAGTTGCTTAGGACTTATAGTCAGCATATAATCAATGTTAAGCCCATAATCCCATCAACTATTTACTTTCTCCATATTGTCTTCATTTTCACAAATTCTTTAACATGCGGTGGGTGCTACATGAATTATCTTTACTTTTTAATTCTAAAAAACAAATTTTAAAAATCTCTCTAACTGGCTAAAAAGAAGGTAACAAATCTGTCAAAATCAACTTAGTTGAACTTTCTGCCAAAACATGTGAAAGTCTGTTGGAGACGAGCTGTCCTCAGTCCTGTCTGGACAGCTCTCATAAATAACAGATGTGGACAGAGACAACAGCTCAGTGAGGCTGTCCTCTTATGCATCATTACTGCAGATGTGTTTATAGATGATCAGTTGCCAACATCAGCTTAACGGTCTTTAAACCAGCTAAAACCATAGATGTTCTGGCTGCACACTTACTCACCTGGAGGCATCCTGGCACACTGTTCTACCCATTTTTATCACACAATATTTACAAGAAGTATTGTACAGTATTGTACAGAAAGCACAGACTTGGACCAGTGCATTGTTGATAGAGGCCCAGTTTTGTCTATCGCAGATAGTGCATTAAGTTTTCTTGGTATTTGTACCTCTGTGACTCTGTGACAAAACTCAGACAGATAGATATCCTTAGTATTCTTAGTCACACAGCACCAAAATATACAAGACTGGTAGGACAAAGCTACTTAGCTGATCAAAAGGAATTGGATATACTTTTTGAAGGTGTGTATCTTTCTTTTTAGGTTAAAAGATGCTGAGGTAAGTTAATTAAGTTACCAAAATCACAGTTCGTGTTAATTTGTGTCTAAAATAATTCTGTCAGCCAATGAAAAATGGCTAAACACTGATGTGTAAACAAGATAAGTCTAACCTTTACACCCCACTGCATCCCTGCTTGGGGAGCTGGATGCCTCATGCCTGCCTCCTCCTGAGCGTTTTGGTGGAGATTTATAGACGATCCACCCTGCTCTCATCACCATGCGGCTGAATTATCTCATCGGTCGCATTAATCCGCCGATTACATTTGATTTAATTTTCATAATAATTAAAGTGAACCATCACTAAAATTAAAAGCATTCGGGAGGTGTGTGGGTGTGTGGGTGTGGGTGTGTGTGTGTGTGTGTGTGGGGGGGGGTCTGGATGAAAGGGCTGCTGTTGTGGTAATTGCACAGCCAGACTCTTCTCTGTCTCTCTCTCTCTCTGTCTCTTTTCCTCTGTCTATCTATTTGTTTCTCTATGTGTCTCTCCTTCTCCCCCACCTCTCTCTCTCCACCTGCTCCAGGAATCCCGATGAAGTGATTAGATTGATAGGAGCAAAATGGAAAGAAGGAAGGGGAGGAGTGGACAAAAATGATTAAATTAGCATATCACAAACGCCTCACACACTGCCACCCCTGGAAAACAAAATCCCATGCCACCTAAGGCCTGCCGCAGTGCTGAAGAGCCTGGGACCTGTGAGTGTGTTTGAAACCCCACACGGCAGGATTAAAAAACCCAAAGCTTGAGCTGGAGACAAAGTAGGAGTAAAGCCTCCAGGTGCTGGGAGACGGCGTGTGTGATATCTGCATTAGGTGGCAGCAAAGATACAGTACTCCGCTTCCAAGCCTACAGTGTCTTTCTCTGTGCAGAGCGTATGACTGTGTGTGTGACTGTGCGTGTAAGTTGGTGTGTGTGTGTGTGTGTGTGAGAGAGAGAGAGAGCGAGAGAGAGAGAAACCCAGAAAGGGAGGCTTGTTTTAATCATAGGTACCTCAGCGGACAGTCTAATACAAAAATAAGAGGAAACTTAAATTAAAACATGCTTTACTGAGAAAAACAAAAGTTTTGAGCTATCCACTTTCACAAAAGATCAGATTAAAACATGTATTGTTTTTCAGCAAAATACCATTTAATGTTTACTTATTATTATTTATTCAATGATTTACTCTTTTTACTAATTTCCACTGAAAAATATCCAGATTTTTTAAAAGAAGTCGGCTTAAACTGATTTTAATGTGGATGTTTTGTCACCACTCACCCAAAGTTGTGTTTTCTGCCAAGTTCCTTAACAGTGATGCTCCTTGTGATGTAATAATGAGCCCAACTCATAGTTTAGTGTTAAACTCAGTATTTGTATGGCAACTTCTTTAGCCTTTGTAACTTATTACCATACTAAACTACAAATAGAATACCATATTTAGAGACGTGTCCTGAAAAAAATTTATGTCAGAGGTAAAAAAAAAAAAAAAGTAACATCACAAAATCACTAAAGCAGTGCACCTTAAACAATTTAACACAGAGAAAATGTAAGATGTTGGTTTTGTCTCCGAACATCACAGTAGCCTCATTACCCTGTAATAGAAGATGGCACTTGAGGCTAGTGTCCATACAAACACATATATTATACTGAAAAACTTTAAACACGAAGAAACAAAACACAAAAGTGAGGGGTTTTTCTGTTTAATTTCATTTGTTGCTGTTTAATTTAATTCACTTCAACTACAATTTTTTTATTTTCTGGATGATGCAGTCATACCTAAATGATTTTACACACTACCAAATGTTAAATTCCAAAAAATGCTTATGTGGTTAACCACTGTAGGCCTGTCAGACTGCAGTGCACTGATGTGAAACAATGTTAGCTCTTCATAAAGTATTAAGCAGAAGAAAAACTAGTCAGACATTAACAGGAAACAAGTGGGTCAGTGGGGAAGACGAAATGGCGTCACCAAAAAATTGCAGCCACAAAAAATGACTGTGACATCAATAAGTTAATCTTATGAATACAGTGAACCAATCTATCGATGGGGCTGATTTCATTCAAAGATATGGAACTATCCGGCTAAACCTCTAATATTGTTTCCCAGTGGTAAGATGGCTGAACAACACTGTTCCCAGAACGACGCCTAGGGGCACCCCACAAGTTGTGTTAACTGATAATATCTAAACTGTTCCCCCTCTTCATGGTCGTGGAGGCCTGTCAGCGTATCCCAGCATGCCACCAATTTTAACCATGCTCCCAAAAGATTTTCATGGTCTTTGGAGTGGGTACAATTTGGAGCTTGTTTATTAGCGTTACTCATTTCACCAAGTGGAACCTTGCCTCTACACTTTCTCTATAAACAAAGAGGTTGTTCTTTTCATTTTTCCAAATGGATGCATTATTAGATTGAGTAACATTACCATGTGGCTTTAAGGTGCTTGACTGGTAACATTATGCTACTTATTGCTAGCCAATTAGCTAGACTTTTCATGCCATTGGAGTACATTAACTGACTGCTGACTTTCTGCCATTATTTATACTTCCCCAGTTTGATTACGCCCACCACATCTCTTATGTTGGCTCTTACTAGTAGCCCTCCAGCCTCTGATGTAGAGCCTTCCAGGGAAGAACAGAAACAACAAATTCATTATTTAAAATTTACCGATGGGGCGCTGCACTTGAACCCACCACTAGGCATGGACATCGTGTATGCAATGTATTCCAATTAAGAGTCATAAAAACTTACATAGTGCAGTGCAGAAATGGCATTTCTCTGACAAGTTGGAAAATTTTCCAATTCTGCATCCAATCCAATAACTGCACCCAGAATGCCACCGACAGGGCAAGAGAAAACCCTACGCACAATGAGCTAATGAAATCAAACGTGCAGTGCAGTTTTGCATGTTAATGCTGGCACTGGGTGTCGATAGCGTTTAAAGATGTCAGGAGGTGGATAGCGAGATGGATGGCCCTCTGCCTGCCTTTCACTTCCCACCCCAAGGAAGTTAAACAGCATCTGCCTTAAATAGAAAACTTCAATATCTATTTAGAGGGAGGGAGGGAAGACTGCGAGGGAAAGATAGAAAGGGGGAATGGATGCAAGAGAGAGAGTTAGAGAAAGAGAGATAGAGAGGGAGGGAGAAAGAAAGAATTGAAATAAGGCAATAAGTCCCTGACCTCAAGTGCACATTGCGACACACTGACGCCGCCACACCGTCATTTGTTAATCAATAGAAGTGCTATGCAGGCTATACATTTAATGGCATGAGATTGGCAAACTTGTAACAAAATTAAGGGAAGACTAAGACCACAGCCTGTTTTTCTGTTTAGTCAATTTACAACCTCAATGACTTCAAAAGTGCTGAGGGGAAACATGACTTTGAGTCTCACATCACTGCCACATCAAAACGTTGTAACCAGGTTAAGCTTTAGCTTTTATTCCTCTGAATTTAAACTTTCCTTCATGCACTGAGCAAATTTCAAACCTTACATGATGTGATCTGTGAAGATCCCTTGTGCTTGGAGGTATTTGCCAGGCACACAATTTGTGTATTTGACACAGCAGCACTCTTAAGACGAAAGGAGACTACCCTGTGCTGCAATGAATGACAACTGGAACAGATAAAAAGAGCACTAGTGTGAATCTTAAAACATGAAGACGCACTACGACAAATCTTCCATTCATGCTGATTTTCTTGCAGTAATTCTCTGTTTACATTAGCATAAAAACAAATAAAGTTTTGCTGTTATTTATAGCACTTAATGCTTAATGATATCATTGTTTACATGATCTTACAAAAACTATTATCAGTTACATTTAAGACAGATACACCAAACTATTTTAAGAGAAAATCTGGCTGTTATTATAAAGTTAAGTTCAGTGTCTCTTGGAAACTGTTCGTGTGTGTTTATGTGTGTGTGTGTGTGTGTGTGTGTGTGTGTGTGTGTGTGTGTGTGTTACATTGTGTAGCCTTCTCTCATTATGCTCCATCTTCATTAATAACAGCTATGCTTTTAATTTCTTTTGCAGGGTCTAAATTAAATGTGTCATCATTTAAAATAGATAGTGTAGGTCTCACATAACCCCCCCCACCCCACCGCCCCTGTCTGTTGCTATCGTGCACAAACACAAACAGAGAGGTGCTTTGGGATAATTTACAGGATAAATAAAGCATTGCTCCAATTAGTCTTAAGTCAAATAAATTAGTCATAAATTCAATCAGCTCAATTTTATGGGGTTGAGATTCATGATGTTGATTGCTGTAGAAATATATTCTCTAAGCAACTACATTATATTAGTACCAGGGAGTTAAGATAACATGATGCATGGTAATCACTGTTATCATATCTAGACAAACCCAAGAAAAGTCCACACATGACACGATTTCAACAGAACACAATAAAGATATAATCAGTCATATTCTTACCAATATGCTGAAAGAGTAACATCAACCATGTTTGAAGATAGTGGGGGGTGCATATGAATGTCAGATGCAGATACTGATATTGATACTGTATGTGAGGATTGATGATTTTTTGCGTTGCCCTTAGGAGGAATAAAAACTAAATCACTAAATCTGACTTTATAAGTGGATAAATTAACCAATTATTCAATTTTCTATAGTTAAATATCTTTACAATAATTTCATGTCCTAAATATATTTTGGTGTAATTCATTAGTCTTCTACCCAGAAAAAGCTTGCTAACAGAAGAAATATTAATGTCACAGCGTGGCCTAGTTGTAAGAGACTCTTCCATAACCACAGGCTCGTGGGACATCTTTGATTTGTGATGATTTGATCTTGCTAAAGGCAACTCAGTAAACATGTATCCTGCTGAAGACAATAAATCCCTACCTGACAAAAGCTGAAAACCCAATTTTAAATATCATAATAAAGGAAGAATTTAATTAATACAAAAGTCTATCTGTGGATACAGGCTCATTAAAACCTAGATCTTATGTAGAATCATATCAAGAAGCTACAATACATTACCTATCGCTGTTACTAGGGATTTGGGGCTCAGTGTCTTGCTCAGGAAACTTTCGAAGTGTGGACAGGAGAAGCTGCGGCACCTGAGCTACAGTTTCCCCAGGTTTAATGATAAACACAGTAAAAGACACTAACACTAGTCAGAAAGACTGTAGATACACCCAAGAAGAAGACACTGTAGTCTGCTGCATAACAATAAATTAAATGTGTGTATGTGGAGGTGAGGTGTATTTTAGGTGTGTGTGTGTGTGTGTGTGTGTGTTGAGTCCATACTAAAGTGTCGACCTGGGGGACAGATAGAAGGCCAGGAGAGCCTGAGGAGGAATGAACAAACGTCTGTGTTCTTACTGATCTCCCTGCTCACCTCATCTGTGTGTGTTTGTTTTACAACAATACTAGCGTCTTCTGTACCTGAGCTGGCGTCAGTCCGCCACTTTTTATTTCTCACTCTTTTATTCTTTCTCTCTGTGTTGGTGCATTCATCTTTCTTTGAGAGCATGGCAGGGCGCAATCACTTTGTCCTCTTGTTCATTGCCGTTTCTGTCCTCTGTTTTTTGCACTGTGCTTTTTTCTCTCACTCTCTCTTCCTATTGTTGGCCGTTGTTCTCCTCCCTCTCCCTCCTTTCTCCCTCACCCTCTTGCTCTCTCACTCCCGTCCTGTTCCCTCTGTGCTCGTTCTGTCTCATGGGCCCTGACCTCTCGCTGTGATCCCACAGAGCCGCGGTGACTTTGGTACACAGTACAGCCTAGTTGGTAGAAGTCAGTGCAGAGGCTACAGATATGAGCTGCAAACTTTTTCCTTCTAGTCAGCATAAAAGTATGTGTGTGTGAATAGATCCTGTTGCATGCAAGTCCTCCATCTCTCTCAGTGTGTGTGTGTGTGTGTACGTGGTGGATCCTGTTGCATAGTAGTCCTCTATCAGTGTCTGCCTCCTGATCTGATTGATTGTTCTGGGTAAATTAGGACTGGGTGCTGGTGATGGGGACAGGAGTGAGTTACACCCTTCACCCCTGTCCTTGCCCTCCACCCTCTCCTCCTCTGTGTCCCTGCTTTTATCATCTTCCTCCATGTCCTCGTCCTTTCCTTCACCACTTCTGTCTGCTACATTTTTTATTTCTCATGTCCTCCCTTTCCTTTGTTGTTTCTTTTCTTTCTCCTCATCCTCGTCACAATTCTTGCATTGTTGTGTTGCAGTTCTTGCAACAAATGTTATGTCATGTGGCCTCCTTTCTGGCCATCGTTTACACTTTTTCCCCTTAACTATGTAAGGACATAATGTACAGTACAATAGGAAACTTATACAAATGCAGTTAGTTGAATTTCTGCCACAAAAGTTGTACTTAAAATGGTACAAGAACAATATGTTGGATTTTGAAACAGCAGTTACTTTATCTCTGAAGAAATATAGCATATCTCTATATTGTAAAAATATAATGTCATTGATTATCAAAGTCCTCAATATGATGTGTATGTACATGCACACACATGCATCATACACAAATGCATTCATTGTCCAGTGTGGAAAACCTGAGATTTGTTGTAGGCTTCATTTCTAGTGGTGTTAGTTGATTTCTGACATGTTCCTCTTTGATCTGTGAAAATATCTGAAAAACTTGGAATAATAATTTGTGTCCGATATGGTTTTTCCACAAAACAAAAAAGTTCAGTTATGTAGTACTTTTATTTAATGACATCTGCTCCTTCTGCCTCATTGAAAAATCCAGAATATGTAAATATTTGCATAACGTTTCATCTGTCCTACTTCACTGAAAACTTCATTCTCAGTATGTGTGCACTGGAGGTTTCACGTTTCCCCAGCATACTCTTATAAGTTGCATATTGGACCACAATTGACTCCAAGCTAGTTGTAATGTCCTGCTTGTACATCGAAGTCTGAAACTCAGATTTCAAGTGAGCACAGAGAAACTTTCCCCCTTCAGATGAATGTGAAAACATCCTTCTAGTGTCAAACTGCATCATTCAGCACAGTGAAGGTCAAATGTCATAGTCAAGGACCAAGAAGAAAAACACATTTCTGAGTGCCAGGGGACTTAATACCAACTATTATTGCTTGGTAATGCATGAATCTAAATTAAACACATACTTTAAAAAGATTAAGATTAAGTGGTTCATGTTCACTACTGTACTGTATATGTTTTCTTCTGTTGTTTGATCGATATACTATATATAAGGTAACTGGAAATAACTTCAGATTTCACCCTGATGAAGGCAAGATAGCCACAAATGTTGTGAATAAAGCTGGAGAAGAGTTGTGAAACATGTTTTAATTCTGGTGGACAGTGTCTGAAAAAAACTCCAATGTGGTGGTCTCTCTTTAACTAAAAGTATACTGATTGATCCCATGTGTGATAAGCCACTGCTGATGTGGTGCATTTCCATAGCAGATCAATTGCTGCTTCTTTATCAGTGCA
>LKNJ01000363.1:0-50000 GCA_002120245.1 Maccullochella peelii | reverse complement strand
TTTTAACTGATCTTTTTGAGGACATTAGTTAAAGAAATCTATACTTTTGAGTAATATCTTAAATTTTCTTACACTAGTGCATCATGCAGTAGCACTGAAACCACCTGTAACTATGCAAAAAAAAGTCCATGGTGAGTCAACATTAAAATCTGTACTCTGATCTATATATTAGTATTATTTTCCTTAATGAAAGGAAGGTTAGATGCATTAAGACTTTATAAACAGATAAGCATCCTGCAAAATTAAGTATTAACTCATTATCTTACCAAGTAGCCTGATAGTTGAAAAACAAATAAATACTTTAGACAATATTGTCTACCTGCCAAACTAATTTGAATTCAGCTACTGTACTTGAGGTGGACTTGTGGTTTGGGAGATGTATGTTCAAACCCTGTGAGGTCTCGGGATCAGAGCCAAGCGGTGTGACCCATTGAACTATTTGTAACTAATCATAGGCCACAAGCCACACAGCATGCCATGGAGCCCAGTTGGGTTACACTCATCAAAATATAATGAGAGTCAACATGTCACTCATGTTTCCGAAGGCATTCTCAAGATGAATGTCATTACTGAGGACGTGTGCCATTTTATTGCATTAAGAGTCAAATGGATGACATCACGAGGTTGGCAGGCAGGTAAAATACTCTCTCCTCTCACATTTACCAGTCAAGTGCAACCAGTGGAAATGCATTTCATATTCTAGGTAGGCTACCATCACACCCTAATCTAAAAATGCCCTGGTTGCATCATGTCTTATGAAGCGATGTGACTATCACATGTCCAGTATCGTCTACTGTGTTTGATCATTTGTAGGGAGACAAGTGTGACAGAGATCATACTCTCCAGGATATATTTAGAAATTAAATTATAGCATACTAAGTGCATAGACAGCATACCAAAGGATGTATATCATTTCGCTTTCTTGCAGCACCAGTTATGAAAGGCGTATCACAAGACTCATGTTTCCAATCAACATCAGTGTATCGTAAATTATATCAAATATTTTAACTCCTTGTATCTTTAAAGGAAGCTCTTGTAGGACTATATAAATATATGTAGTCCTACAAGAGCTAACCATTAACGCAGCACTCATGAGCTGCTGTCTGTCAGCATACAATATTTATTCAATACCATTTTTTCTTTCTGTGTTGTTATTAGAGCTTCATTCACCAGTTTAATACTACATCAAGTAATATATTAAGTTAGACACTTCACACTGTAAGTAATATTTAATTCCCTCATGAATGCATGTATTTGAAGCACTATGCTTAATGTTTGACTGATATAAATGTGCTTACTCGCCATACATGTTCCACATTTTCTTTAACAGTGGTACTAGAGCACAGTACTGTACTGTATGTCTCTTTCTGTAGTAACCATCGCAGTAAGAATAAAGAATAACTAGTGTTACATTATGTAGTAGTCTTGAAACAACCTGTTACTACGCACATGCATCGAAATCTTTTTTTTTCTTTTTTAAGTATAAGAAAATAAGTGAACAGCGTACTTTGGTTTATGTAAGTCTCTCTTATATTAGTCTTCACAGGTACCTGCAATTTAAGCTAGGCTGTACCGTAAATAGGTTAGCAGGCTGAAATTGATTCCACAAACGTATGTTTTGTGAATAACAAATCTTTAAATCATCATCTTAGAGGAAATTCATGTTCATTGATGTTTTTATGTAATTATTGTATATTGTATCACAGTACAGTACATGGTAAACATATATTTTTCTTATCATAACTAATGCTCTTAGCATCAATGAAGTGAGGGGAGTAACAGGCAGAGTTGATGTTGTCCACAGTATATATATTTAGACTTTAGAAACTGTCCCCAGGGTGAGCATGTAAGTGTGCAGTATGTAGTGAGCTTGTGTGAGTGTGTGAGCATGGTGTGCAAATGTTTGGGTGTGTATGTGCACCCAGTGTGTTTGTGTGTGGCGCAATGTGTTTTAGGCTGCTCCAGCCAACCAATTGAGGTCAGCCGCTCAATAATTAAAGTGTGTCACTTGTTAGTGCACGAGCTGGGTCGGCCAATCAGAGAGACTGATGTCAGATCAGAGTGACTGTTAAAAGAAAGAGAGAATGGGAGGATAAGGAGAGACAGAGCCTGGGACTGAGAGGAAGAGAGATGCAAAGTTTAAAGACTGAGAGTATGACGTTTTCGTTCATATGAGCGTTCTTAAAAGGTGTTCAGATCTACACTCTTGAAATGTTGCTGGTCAGTCTTGTACTGTGTCCTGCCATGTGTGTCCCATTTTTTTTCCCACTTGTTGCATTATAAATCTGACATGAGTTTCCCAGCTACAATAATGTTTTTGTCTAACCTTATTACAGTATCTGAGGACTGAGCACACCTTACAGCAGTTACCTGAGTTGAAGAACATCAGGTAAGAGGAGCAGTACTATTAACTCATAACAGTTTTAAGCTGCTTTTCTGGTTAAATAACCAAAAAAAACCCAATTTGCAATACTCTGATAATAGCCTACTACATCCCATTGGTTGATTAGTTTACAAGCTTGTAGTATCAACAAATCAGGTTTATAGATCAGAATATGTGTTGTTTATTGATTCCTTTTCATCCAGTTTTAATATTTCCGATCTCACAGTGACTTGAATTTGTACTATTCTTAAACACGATACAAGTGTGTTAAACATTAGGATGTTTTTTTAATAGCACTGATTTATTTGTCTTCGACTATGTTTAATTCAATTCAATTCAATTCAATTCAATTTTATTTATATAGCGCCATATCATAACGAAGTTATCTCAGGGCACTTTTTCATATAGAGCAGGTCTAGACCGACTCCTTATATTTACAGAGACCCAACAATGTGTGAATGTTTAGCATTCTGAGGTTAAGCATCGGCACAGTAGGTTCACACCTAGGGGCCAACTGGGGCCTCTCTTTTGTGGAACGTGTATGTTCTCTCTGTGTTTGCATTGGTTTGCTCTGAAATGTAACACACCTGCCACTGACCTCAGAAGTGGAGTTGGTCTCTGGGCACTGCAACATGTGCACTGCCAACTGCTCCTAAATATGTAGCAAGGGTCAAGTGCAGAACATGAATTTCCCAAGAGTGGGATTATTGATTTGTAACTTAATTATTTTATGTTTCTGATGACCACCTGCTGGTTTTCTTAGTCTACCTAACTTGGACATTGCACTGGCACAGAGACAAGGGGCACTGTCCTTAAACAAGACCTGCTGTGTTAGTAAACATCCTCAATGCTGGAGTTCCCTTGAGCAATACATCAAAAAAGAGGTGTATCTAATGCCAGAATATGACAGAATCATAGGTATACCCATCCTAATGTGCTGCTGTAAAGTTGTTCCATACTTTTGGTTAGCTTCAGACAGTAAACTCTCCAGTTGTTTACATGTTGAGTAATTTATCAATGAGTCAGGGCTAGATGGACCCTGAGCCACAGCCAGCTAATCACACCAGTGGCTCAATTTTATATGATACAGATCTTATCGTAGTACTCCAAGGCTCCAAGGTGCTGATTCTGCAGCTGTTGGTGGTGTGGCTTCGGGAACTGGTTGACAAGCTCACAGCCGTTCCCACCAGCAGTAATATCTGCTGTCAGTGGGAAGCCAGTGATACATCTTATTAATCTTGCATGTTTGTACCTGTTTGTTTGACTATGTAACTATTTGTGCTGGGGCCCTGGTTGCTGAGTCTTTAAACTGATGCAGTTTGAGTGGTGAGCTTTACCCCTCAGTTTAGTCTGCTGTGTCACCCATCTTAGAGTTGTGTAGTCAATGTAGAGAATAGTTAGAGTTTGCTCATTTGTAAATCTTTATTTTTTAACCTTTTTTCTGTCAGTCTGATGTTACTTTAGTCTCCTCGTCTCGAGGATGTAATCTGATCATAGACGCGAGCCTGATGTGAGCTTCTATTTATCTGGAAGCCTTTCTGGGTGATGTGAGTTCCTATTAATACTCTATGTACGGTTGCTGCCTGCCAGCTTGCTTGTACACACACACACACACACACACACACACACACACACACACACACACACACACACAGACAGATTGGTAACCAGAGACTGAAACACTACAGACTGCAGTCCACTTCAGGCCCTGATGATGTCATTAGGGGCGGCATATCATTAGTGACATCACTGCAAACAGGAAATGAATTAATGTCACAATGTAGAGTATTAAGTGGGTAACTACTTTGTGTTTCTTTCTTTCTTTCTTTCTTTCTTTCTTTCTAATTTAACAGGAGATCCACTAATATTTAAAACACAGGAGAGTAGAGTTACTCCCAAAAAGGGTTAGGGTTAGGCTTATACCTGCTCCTGAGGCAAAAGCATGGAACTGCATGAATGCATCTGGCCTTTCCCCTATCTCTACTATACATTTAATGTATTTTTGTCTGTCTGACTTTGTCTTTTACTTGTGATTTCTTTTCTTCCTTCTTACTCCCAGTGTATTTGCTTCGATGATTATGCTTATTTTGCTATCCTTGGGATCTTATGGAAAAATTAATATAACTGAAGGTCTATGTAGTTGTCCACTGTCCACTTGGATCGTTCTTGCCATCCTTAGCATCCTTAGTTCCTTCTTCCTCTCAACCTTTTGTTTCAAGTTGTTGAGTCTGTCACTGGTGTCTCTCTGTTCTCTATAAGCCTTCTGTATTTACTGCTAATCCTTTTTATGCTTCTCCCAGCCAGAAGCCCCAGTGAGATCCAGTAGATTTAGCCAGAGGTTGATCTCATGATTAGTATTCAGCTGTCAGAATACGTCAGTCAACTTTTGGAGACCCCTCTCAATCCTCACCCTCCCACCATCATTTCCCCATTAAACTTTCAATGTATACCTCTGCAATTTAGTGTGTGTGTGTGTGTGTGTGTGTGTGTTTGCCGCATCAGGATGTATGTAGCCGCATGGTCCTGAAGAGAGAGCCCTGTGTGCATTAATGTAGATACATATCCACCTTCCTCCTGATTTTCCAGGAAGTTGCCCTCCATCATCTTAAATGACATGAAAAGAGCTGGAGACAGATATATGCATGAATTAATTGGCTTGAATAGGAGTGTTTAGAAGCTTAATCCATGGGGATTAACGCAAGCAGCCCTCTCTGGATTTAAGCTTCTGTGCGTTCTCAGCAGAGAATTGTTTCATTTCACTCCCTCCTCCTCCTCCTCCTCCTCCTCCTCCTCCTCACATGCCACCACCTTTAGTTCTTAGTCAGTGAGCCTGTAAAAAGCTGTCAAGTGTAGGATTAGCAATGTAGAATACCACTAGATAGCTAATTGCCTTAATAACCTTTAAAAAATATAATGCTGATTTTATTGTGACATGTTTTAACTCCAGCTGGGTTGCTCTTGTTTAGTTGTGCCTGTTCTGTTTTCTACACACAAAGATCCTGCTGTTAATAATAACTTAAGTTATTGTGCAAAGGATGAAAATAGAAATCTTGAGAGTGAAGTTCAAACCCTGCTTACTTCTCACCTCTGCGCACCTGACCAGTTACGTACGTGAATGTTAGAAAAAAAGCTACAATAATTGTCCAATAATTTAGGTGCACTTTGACAAGCACTTTGGTATAGCATTAGACTTCCATAAAGTTGGGGGACTCCGAAGAGACAGAGCCGCTCAGGGCTAGGTGTCTTTCATTAGACGCTATTAAAACTTTGGAATGCTCCATCCAGAGCCACAGAGGATATGAGAACTGTTTTCACAAGCTGAGTACAGTTCGTCAAGAGTAATTTGAACTTCATGTGTAAAATTGGTGGAGTGCTCCTTTAATTGTCCAACAGAGTCTTTGCTTCAGCAGCAGATCTTTGTTTATTTGCTGGACACAAGATGTTTATAGTTTTTTTGTGAAATGGTGATGATAATATGAAATATGGTAAATAGAGAAACAAACTCAGGTATAGTACCTGAGTTTGTTTCTCTATTTCTTTACAGTCAAACTAGGGCTATACCGTTTTCCACAGAAAGATTTCTCCTTTTGTCTTCTCTTCCCTGCTTTCTTTGCCTTTCCTCTGTACTTTTTTACTGCCTCTCACCCGTCTCCTCCATCCTCACCCTCCCCTTTTCTCTGCACTTGTCTCTCTCTCTCACCACCCACTTCTCCTCTTCTCTCCTCTTCGACTCTCATCTTTTCCACATAGTGCTCCTCTGTCCTCTTTTTGTCTTTCTCCTTCTGCCTCTTCCTTCCTTCATTTATAGGCTTCGCACTGCAAGTCTATGAGATACTGAGCAGATCAATGCCTATAGATTGGCTCATTGGAAGCCATTAGTTATGGGTTTTTATAAAGCTAGTCATTATTGTGCTTAATCTTGCAGAAAATTAAATTTAGAGTTGTGTACAGTGTTTTGGTTAAAAGTTGTTGATTTTTTCCCCCTCTCACTCACTTACCAGCTGCTATTTTTCTCGCTTTTTTTGCATTCATTACTCTGTGTGTGTGTGTGTGTGTGTGTGCGCACAAGTGTATAAGCCACTAAAAATTAATGACAACCTGCTAAAAGTACATACACACATACACACAGAGGTGCATTAGTGTCACTGTTAATAAACCATCATGCATCCTGGTCATGCCAAAAAACCCTTCAAGAAAACTGCCCATACAACAACATGGCTTGGCCACAGTACTGCATGCATACAGCAGTTTTTTTTCCTCAGTGTTGGCAAATTTCTCCATTGTCAGAGCCTCTGTATTCACTGGCTTCAATAAACTTAAAAGTGATGGTGGTGTCGTTTTTCCCCTGCTACTTTGCTTTTGTTTTTCAAAGAGCATTGTGACTGTGTCCTGGTCCAGCTTTAATTTTCAGAATTGGTCGGGAACTCTTGGACACCGCACTCGCTCTTCTCTTTCAGTGCTCTTTTCCTCTTCCCTCTTCAGACTCCCCCGCCCCACCCTACCCCCACCTCTTTGCCTCTACATATTTTCCTCATCTCCCAATTGTACATCACCAGCAGGCCCCATCCCAAGACCACAGATGTGAATACACGTCTAAACTACATCTAGGACAATATACTGTGTTTATTGTGCACTACCATGTCAAATATATTACTGAAATGGAAGCCTTCTTTCAGCCTCCTTCTTTTCACCTTTTTTGCTTTTGGTCTCTCCTCCTCACTCCCAAAACTCCCTTTTCCTTACCCTTCTCCTTCCCTCTCTCTTCCCTTTATTCATCTCTTTCATCCCACTCTTTTAATCCTCTCCTTCATACCTCCCATTACGCTGTTTCAATTCTTCCACCCCTCTCTTTTACTCTCTTCAACCCCACCACCTCCTCCCCCCACCTGCCTTCTTGTCCCTCCTCTCCTTCTCTCAGTCCTCTTGTTCACTTTCTCCCCTTTCCTTTTCGTCTGTCCTCAACGTCTCTCCTGTCTCCCCTCTTGTCACTCTTTCCCCATCCGTAGTCTTCTTGACTCCCCGTCCCGATTCCCCCTTTGCTCCCCCACACCCACATCCTCTCTAACTAAACAATAGATGCCTTGAGCTCTGAAAGATCACTTCCCATCCCACCCCAACACCATCAACACTACCTACCCTCCTCCTCTCCCACCCCATGATGATATGCAGAGTAGGGCAGCAGCCTTCTTTTGTTTAGCTTAGCGCAAATGAAAATTGCTAATCAATTTTTACCCCCTCTTATTTCATGGCGTGTAGTTCCTGCCCCTCCCCTGCCAGCTGTCATTGTGTGGTTGTGGCGCAGGGTTGAAAGCTTCATTAGCAGGAGGACAGCATGTTTTGCCCCTCAGCACTGTATTCATGGAATTACTAAAGATAGATAGGACATTGCCTGGTGTTACTCGTAGAATTAACGCAAAGAGATACTTCCTTCTGTATCATGATCATCTTTTTTTTGTCAAAAGCATGGCACAAAATTTTGATCATGGTTTTATGACTATAATCAGTGATTTTTGAGGCATCACATGAAGTCAGACGTGAAATTTAGTGCTGCTGTTTTTTGCGCTCTAGCCATGTTCTATAGAGTAACATTATCAACAGCTACTATAACTACATACCACTTGCAGATTAGTTCGAGGAAAACTCACTCCTCATATACAGCCACATATATGTTAAGTCTATGAGCATATTTTGGTTTTTAACTCTATGTGAATGTTTTTACTATATGCGTAAAAACGTACTTCTTCTTGAGCAACATCAAAGTCAAATTTGCATTGCCTGATTCTGATAATATTACAATGTTAAAAAATGTGACCTATATATGTGATATACAGTGCATTCCAGGTGCTATTTTTTTGATTAACCTTGTGTTGGATTGGCTCAGTGTGATATGTCAGCAGTATGTAAGTGACTCACATGAGACCTCCACTCGACTGTCCATACTGGCTTAATTTCGGCATTTTAAAATGTTAAACCAAGTAAATCATAAGCAGCCAGATATATGTTCACTTCTCTTTTTCTTTTACTTTGTCCCCCCCCCCCTTCTTTCTCTTTCTCATTCTCTTCCTTGCTCACTCTCTGTGTGTTTCACCGCCCTCTGTGCTGCCTACTGAATACTTTTATTCTAGAGTACTGAACTATGGAGCAGCTAAGATATAAAAATATCCAGAAAATGAAAGCCTTTCTATTCCGTACGAAGAGCAGAGCCTTGCCCAGAAAAAATTGCTAGTGTGTGTATCCTTGCTGTACACAAACTATGTAGCCATGCAGGGGACACGTCCGGTCAATGGGCCTCCACTGAAGTTTATTTTATTTTATATTTCCCCAGGATGGTGATTGGCAACATCTATAGAGTTAGACAAAGGTGACCTTGTTTTCCTAGTGGAATATACAGTATAAATCCCTGTAGGGCAGGTGGACCTACGTGACCGTGACCAAAAGGAGCAAAACTTAATGTGAGGGGAACTCTTTGGCAAGGGTGTGCTCATTTTCTTTCTAACAACTTATGAGGCTAATCAGCCAATGTTTGCAATATATAGTCTAAAACAATATGTCACACTCTAAAAGGAAGTGTGTTTCCAGTGGCAGCTTGGGTTCTCGAGAGACTGGCCAGGATTCTCCACTCTATTACCAAACTGTGGAAAACAAAGAGTCAGGTACATCATGTGTTATACTGTATGATGCCATTACTGTATATTCAACCTCTGATTATCCATTATTTCATACAGTTGTGTCCCTCAGTAAGAAGGCTACAAGACGTTACCTGGTTTTGCTTGTGATTTATTAGCAAACAATACACAAGCTAATGTTGGCTGTAGCCAACGGCAAAACAGCAAAACAAATGCCACTTATAGACTAACTTCCGCTCCCAAAACTAACAGGAAGGAACAAACATCGTCCCGAACTCTCTGCCAATCACATGTACGCTATCTTACACGAATCACTGTCATGAAACTGCTGTGGCTCTGGAGGTGGAGCAGTTCGACCCCCAGCTCCTCCTGTCCACATGTCAACGGCAAAACACTGAACCCCAAATTGCTCCCGGTCAGTCATAAGCATGTGTGTGTGAATGAGTGGCAAATTGTAAAGCACTTTGGATAAAAGCGCTATATAAATGCAGTAATTGCTGAAAACAGTTCCTTTTATCTTGGCTGAACTCCCATCTCTTAACACAGTGACATGCATAACATGAACACTAACATGTCATCCAGTCTGTTACAATATTAAAGATAAGCGTGTTTCCTGAGTAATGATTATGAATAGGTTTCCATGTAAATACACTCATTATTAGCACTTAATTATTTAGAGGTAGCCATGACAAAAAAATGTTGCTTCGTGGCAGGTTATAACTGAGCACTTCCAGCAGAGCTGACGTTTGCCTCCTCAGTTTTAGAGTGGGTAAGCTAGATGCAGCTAATGCAGGTATAAAGTGCACAGGTCAGAGGTCACAGGATGGCCAGTGGTAATGGGATGGAATGGGGGGGGTGTTCATTCTCTAGTGCTTCATTGCTGGTACTGATCTGACACAGAGGGCTGTGTCAGATCTTTCCTCCCTCTTTCTCTCTGTACTCATCTACCAGACCACCACCTGTCTTTTGATGAAAACAGAAATGGAAAGAAAAGAGAGTACAGCAAACTGTCCAACCCTTCATACTCAGAGGTGTGTGTGTGTTTGTATTTGTTTGTGTGTGTTTGCATTCTGCCCTAGCTTGAGCTGTTTGCCTGTTTGAAACTGATAATCACAGGCTCTTCTGTCTACTGTGAGAAACAGTTACCACCCCTGTGTGGGAGAATATTTTCCACTGCTACCTACCTACTGCCAAACTCAAATCAACTTAAACCAACATCTTAACTCCAGAACATTTTCTCACATACAACCCCATATCAAGTTAAAGGATGTTTTTTTGGAAGTTCGTAACTTAAGTGGCATCATCACCAATTGGGATGAATGCCAAAACTAACAAAGCAAGACTCAAATGGCATTTTGGCACTTAGCTGGTACTCTTATTTTGAGGGGTTTTCAGTGAGTGTTCAGGTTTTCAGTTCAGTGTTAAAGGCAGTTTAACTGCCGTGGATATCAGATTCTTGACTTTTGACCTCACCAGACAACTTGTTTATGCTCCAGCTTACCATTTTACCTAATATCAGTGTGACGCTGGTTTCCAAAGCATAACAATTTTTGAAGAGTTGACACTTGATACAAGGGTCTACAGCAGCCTTGTTTTCTCTTTTTCTTCTGCTCTGTCTCCACTCTGTCCATAACATATCTTTAGTAAGATATCGTTAGTAAATCTGACACATAACAACAACAGTGTGTCTGAGGCCATAATAAAGGAGATGACTTTTTGATCGGCTGGGAATTGAACCCCTATCAACAGCTCAGAAAACAGTTTGCTTAGCTCCACACCATCAATGCATTGCATTTAGAAGTCAGGAAGGATTGGATATTTCTCACCACACATCCCATTGACCTGATAATTCAGTTTTTTTGTCACTTGTCAAAAAGCTTGATACATTTTGAAAAGAAAGTTTAAGGAATTAGGAATGTACAGATTCCCAAGCTGTAGCATTTTAGGATGAGGTCACTGACACATCACAGTGATTATAACTTTTAATTTAACACATTTGTTGCATAAAAAACTTTGACACACTGTATACATATTTTCATATGCTAATAGGCATGCAATACACCTTTCTATATCTGTTCTCTTTCCTTTTGATCCGTCACTATGATTTTTACCACAACCTTGTTCTTGACCTGACTTGTTGGTGTCAGGATTTTCCTGCCTCTGCTTGTTGATCATAGTTTTTCCATCGCCCCCTATAAATAGTCCAAGGATCTGTTTGTCACCCCCACTTTACGGTGTCTAGTTGCCTCTTGGGTGCTATTAATAACGCCAGTGAATATAAATACACATATACACACATATATACATACAGTATATAAATACATTGAAACCTTCAATCTGGTGATAGGAAAACATGACTCCCTTAATTCAATCAGACTCCCTTTTTAAATGTCTCTTGGTCACAGGGACCAAAGTGGCTGCCTGGTGTATGCTTCTACTTGTGTGTGTGTGAGTGTGTGTGTGTGTAGCAGTGTGTACATGGTAATCCAAGGCACCGATGGTCCCTCATGGATTTTCTCCTTCGATGAGTATCATGTACCAGCCATAGTATTTTCATTGAAACCAGATCGTACCCACCAATCACATGTATACTATATGTGACAAAGAACATACATTGGTAGAATGGACATTAAATAATTGAGGTCAACAAGCCTTGTCTGTCTGCCATTAAATCATGGTATTTTAATAATGTTGACCATGGACTTAGAAAGATGTTGCATTTCAGGCATATTTTGTTCACAATTCCAGTAATAAATTGTTGTCCTCTGGATTGGACTGTATACTTCAGTGTATAGTGTCATTATAATGTCAAATTTCACCCAACCAACCAACAGTGCTTTACAACATTAGAGCCATCTCAGGTGTACTGAAAGAGATGTCCTTTTTCTATCTACTTGACACTCACAAGAGACAGTATGACAATGCTAACGAGGATCAGACTTTTTTCCATGAACTTTTACACAACACAAACAGCTGTTTCCATAGGTGGTAATGGTGCAGGGTCTGTGTAGTTATAGATAATGTTCTCTTCTTATGAGCTTTGAGTGTCATGGGTGGCATGGAAACAGGGAGAGGAGAGGAGAGGAGAGGCCTTTTTACAAAAGAAGACACTGACCAGATGGACTTGACTCACAACCAATATTATTTAGCTCTGGTCTGACATAATCAATAAAAAGGAAGAAATATTGTCATAATATGCACAGTACCATGATTTTAAATTACTATTCATGTAAAATAATTTTACTGTGTGGGAGCAGTGGGCAGTAGCAATGATCACAACTTTATGTGGGAGAAAATAGTGGAGATGAAGGATATTTAATTGTTTATTTTCTCAAGCGTGGACTCCAATGTAGAATATTATTCTTGCTCACCTATTACTGTAACCTGTGATTCTTCTATAATGATGATGAGTTACACATTTCTGGTTAAGTATTTTGAAAATAAGTAAAACTCAAACAAGGACTTTTATTACACTCAGATTGTTGATGCCTTTGATGTCTATTTTGTCTAATGTAAAGCTACTCATAAAAATATAGGTGGCTTTCAGTTCTTGTATAGCTATCATTAGGAAACCGTGAAAGTAAACACCAAAAGATGGCTTCTATGATGATGGATACTTAAAAGGTGTGCTTTACTATATTACTATACAGAGCGCAACAATCCGGTCTTTGTATCAGGGCTTTATTTTCTTCCTCCTCAGCCAACTAGTGGCTGACAGGACCAATACATCGGTTTTGTAAAACTGATGTAGTCTGTCCCACCTTCACTGTATTTTGCATCATCACAGTAAGCAGATCTGTTTTAACATGTTCTATGCCTAAATGTTAACCTCTAATATGTAGAAAGTCCATCATGTTCCCCGCCAACTAATCTGTGAAGTAAAATGAAACATGTTGACCTCCCCAAGATGCCCTCCGATGGTCTGTTCTTCCATGTGCAACCTAACTGTAGCCAAGTCATAGACAGGGGTCAGTGAAAGACCAGAGAAGAGTCGAGGATTCCATTCACATGCAACAACAAAGACCATCTCTGAACAAAGTCAAGGGTTACACTCTCCTCCCCATATACAACCACCTGTTATTACATGATCGACATCCCATTCCTAAGATATGGTTGGAAGCTAGAGAGTGGACCCTGAGTTAAGATTATTTTGTCAGAGTAAACTCACAGCTTTGTTTATACATCTTGTACATAAAACCAAATCAACCAGAGCTTACCGGTAATGTGAGGGCAGCTGTCGTAAACAGTTCTCTCCCCACTCTAATTCTCTTCTCGTCTCTCTTTCTGGCCTGGCTTGTGTCTTTCTAGCATGCAGTGGACTTGGACCATTTACCAACTAAATGAACTTGTGTTTTTCTGTTTGCCAATGTGCACTTTTTGGCACCGACAAAGTCTGTGTGGAGAAATCCTAGTCCCCTCTCAGTCTATAACAGAATAGTTTATAGAAAGAGAAATGTAATGAAAATTAAAGAGGTTTAAACATAGAAACAGGGAGAGAGTAGAGAAAGTAAATCACAGTTGTTTTTGGTATGCTACAGACAGGGCATTCTCAGCTGCATCTCACTATTCTCACACTCAGCATCTCTCTCCCGGTGTGTGTGTATGTACAGGGTTATGAGCATTGGCAAGTGAGAATGAGTGTGTGAGGGTTATTTGTATGTGTGTTTGTGTGAGAGAGCAGGCTGCAGTGTGTTTTGGGCCTAGTGGAAAAGCAGGAAGAGTTGCTAATCCGCGTGGCTGGCCGAGCAGAAAGGCCATTCATATTTATAGCTGACTGAATCACATTCTGTCATACAGATGTCCAATACTGAGACCAGGAACAAGAATAACTCCAGAACAAGACAGAAATATGGGTCTAAAGGAAAACTCAGACCAGAACCATGCTGAGTCACCCTTTGATACTGATGACACCATGACTGAAAAGAAGAGAAACTCTACAATTAGACCTAAATATGGTTCACAAATGACCTAAAACCAACATGATAATCTGTTAAGTCACTCAGTCATCCAATCCCTCTAGAAATGAGTAGCAAACAGTAGTTTTTAAAATGAAATCATGACACCCATTAGAAAGGTTAAAATTAAATGTTTATGTGTTGTGAATAAAATTAGTCACTCTGTAGATTGAGAGTGATGTTAGCAGACTTCATTAGAGTCAGAATTTACTTAAAGCAAGGATTATATACAGTCAACAATGGCTATTAGTTGAACTGCAGCTTAAAGTAGTTTTCACATTGGCTCAGCCATGGTGTTTGCTGATATGTAGGAATGTTAGTTATGGTGGACACAGGCCACGTTCAGTGCGATGTTCCCCAAATGAATGAGGAGGCTG
Organism: Maccullochella peelii; assembly: GCA_002120245.1. Taxonomy (NCBI): domain Eukaryota; kingdom Metazoa; phylum Chordata; class Actinopteri; order Centrarchiformes; family Percichthyidae; genus Maccullochella; species Maccullochella peelii. The sequence continues at coordinate 35,659 of LKNJ01000363.1, read as the reverse complement.
TGTTTATTGACACAGTGCCATTATCGGTTGCTAACCGGCCTCAGAAAGGTAAAGGGATATATTTAACCTGATGCATCGCAGTCATTCAGAGGTACATCAGGAATAACTAGAACTGCATAGCAATAGAGGGTCTAAAAGTGAACTGAGTGGTTATTTATAGTGTCCTGGGTCACATTCTGTCATACACATGTCCATGCATGAAACTGTTAGAAATCCAGCAAAAAAAGTGAAAGAAATTTGAGTTAAAAGGTAAAGAAAACTTAAATACGAACACACCTATGACCTTACTGCAATTTTAGAGGCAAAGCTCACATTTGATTGTTTATTAAGTTGTGCGTGTGTGCGTGTGTGTGTGTGCGTGTATGTACACATACCCTTCTGACATAGTATTAGTCAGATGAGGTATTTTTGGAGAACAGACTGTTCTCTCTCAGTGTGACTCCAGTCAGCGTGCCATTTCCATGAATCATATCACTGACCGAGATACGCCATTGTTTGTGCACATACTCACATAGAGATATACAAATACACACACACAGGCTCACAAATCACTTACGCACATAGATGCACAGAGACATACTGTCATGCACATATACAGGTAGACATCTGAGGATCCAGACAGATGTTCAGAGAAGGGTTCATTCAGGCAGCGGTAGAAGTAGCAGCGGCAGTGCTGTTTCTCTAAAAATGTTTTAGGCCAAGGTTACAAAAAACAGTGGTGATGTGTGATAACGGTGGTAAAATTATTGACTCAACTTTATTTAGGCATCTTTGAAAAAACACGTCTTTATGGATCACAACCGACTGATAATTAAAAGGAAATTCCACCCAACTCCACTTGTAATATCATACTTAAATTTATTTTAGTTTTATGGACGATGGTGACTTGTTTTCACAGAGGATGAAGTATGAAAGCATTCTTGGAAACTTCATAAAAGAAAAAGAAAGCATAATGCACTCTTTTTTTGCTGTATGTTTTTTCCAAATGTTCATAGTGTCACCACCTTCCATCTTTAGATCCCTTGGTTAGCTGTTATGGTATGGAACTGTTACTTTACTACTTTTGGACGTGCACAGTGTATTCATTTATGTTTGGAAACAATGAATTGTTTCAAAGAAGAATGAAGAAAAATACATAAATAATGTTGTATGCGAACACCCTGGGTAGGCATGATACTAAAGACAGTATTGGGTGCAAAGTCAGTTTTTCAGCAAAGGACCACAGAACATAGATCTGTAGAAAAATCCCATAGCCTAATACTGTAATGTGGATAAAGTTAAAGAGCATCCTGTTGCACAAATGGCAGCTCATTTGATCTGTCATTATATCTCAATTGAGGAAGAAACATATGCAGTATATACCTTTGTAAGTTTGCATGTACAGTACACATGTGTATGTTCCTATTTGTGTATGTGTGGGCCCACCTATTTATACATGTACTGCAGGTCTCAATTTGCATAATATTTTGTGTTTTACTTGTGTGGGTGTGTGTGTGAGCTAGATCTATGGTGGAGAGCCCTAGTTTCAAAGCTGTCATTAATTAGCTGGAAGAGACCACTGTCAGCATCAAAACTGACAGAAAAAGAGGGTCCAGGGGAATACTTTACACACACACACACACACACACACACGCACACACACACACACACACACCAGTACTACTACCACGTCCAAAAATATCAAACAATGATGCTAAAAGAAAGCAACAAAAAGGTCACATTATCAGTTCATAAAATATTTGACTGATGTCATTTGCATTATTAAATAGTGTAGTGTAAATGGGTTAATAAAAAGGGCCAAGCTGAGTGGTTAAATAGGACTAAATGCAGTAACAATACCCTCGAGGAACAATGAAGACAGAGATTAAATCTCTTTTTTATCTTACCATGTTTGTCAAAGTTAATTCATGTGATCGTTGGTAATGCAGTTACATATTGGAATAAAAGCCAGTAAGCCGCAGAGACTGGTTAAGACTGGATATTTATCGCGTTGTATTTGACAAATGTGATTTACATCAATAGAAGGCGGTAAGTCAAGCGGTTCAAGAGGATAACTCTTAACAATACTCTAGAGAAAGAGTCATACATCAAATCAGTTTGTAGTTATCTGCAAACAGTTGTACTTGCAATACATACAGAAATCGCACAGACATACAGACCAGTGCAGATATATACACACAACACAAACAAATAGTATGCACACACACACACACACACCCTCAGACAAGACCCATACACCATCTCTGCAGTTACAGTCCAGATCTACAATGATTTCATGTATACAGTATGTGTGTGTGTGTGTGTGTGTGTGTGTGTGTGTGTGTGTGTGTGTGTTTGTCTACCTCCTGTCTCCCTTGAGTACTCTCACCTCCTCAGCCTGTCTCAACCTTTCCACCTTTGCACATTCCCCTCCTGACTGAAACTAGGTCTCCCTCTTCTTTCTTTTCCTCTCTTTCCCCCATTACTCTGTCTCCGGCTCTTGTTCCCTCCACTTCTTTTTGTTATATAGATATTCTCTCTCTTCCTCTGTATTGAGATACCCCCCCTCGCAGCACCCCCAGTGACCCTGTCCATGACCACTGACCCCAGGGGTAAATGCAAGGTCCCACCTCACCAGGAAATAAAGACATTAGCTTCCTCCCGCTGTCTGACCCCGTTCACCTCCCTCATCTTCCCTCACCCCTTCTTCCATATCCCTTTCCCTAAATCCCCTTTCTACCACCTCCTGTTCTGTTTTCTTTTTCCTCCCTTCAGTCACCTTTCTCATGACTGTTTTCTCATTGTGTCTCCTGTCCTTTTCTTTTACTTGTCCCATCATATTTTGCCACGCAAAATTCTGTTTCAAGTTTTTTTTCACTACCATTATTTTGTTTTTATTTAATTTATAACAGTCAAAGTCAGACAAGACAGGCAGTTTATAAGTGTTTAGCATTAGCTGGAAAACGTTGCTCAAAATGTAACTTTGGTAATGTAACTTTAAACTAAAATAAACCATGTACAGTTTTAACATTTTGAGATACAATGTTCAATATTAGTTTATATGCAGCATGAAATGTAAAAATGTAAAGATTTACTGTAATGTGTTATAAAATATGTCAGCTTATATACAGAGTGCATTCTAGACCTTCTCTATATGAAAAGTGCCCTGAGATAACTTTGTCATGATTTGACGCTATATAAATAAAACTGAAATGAACTGAATTGAATTGCTTAGCTGATAATGTCCATAAAAAATTTAGGCAGCCTAAAATTACTGTGGTATCCACCAAAGAGAAGGCAATAACTATCTAATGACCCATCTTTGCATCAATACATCAATTTTGAAGTTGCTTATCCTGGAAAGAGTCACGATCGCAAAATGACTAAAGACCCAATTAAATAAACTGAGAAATAATTAGGTTTTTGTGTCATACCTTGAATATGGGAGTCTCTCTCACACTTCCTTTCTCTGCTACTTGTCAATGACTTTATTGGCATGACTCTTACTTGATACAGTGTTGCTAAATCTGGATTCAAGTATGTAGCGTATATACGTGGAGAGACCGGACGTTATATTAATCTTTGGATGTGTATGTTTTTCTCTCTGTTGTTCTCTAAGGGTCTTTCTTATTATAAAACTGGATTCTTGGTTTTCCCTTGAGAGACACCCTGTCTGCTCCATATCTCTCCTTTTTTTTCAGCACACTGTCTGCTGAAATTATATTCAGACTTCTCCGCACTTTTTGTTGTCTTACAGAAAGACTGAAGAATGGGTTTTATGTCAAATGTCTCATCATCTTTTTTATCAGCAGATGCTTTGATTGACTAATGGTCCTGGGTATTATCATTTTTCTTGTTAATGTTATGAGTCGTCAAAACGGCTAATACAATGACTTATCTGTCTGCAAAATATCATGACAAGAGAGATTAGAGCCTCAGTTTTCTGACTTCTAACTTGAGGAATCACTTGTTCATGTCTCAAAATCTAGACTGAACTGTCCAAGATAAGAAGGGTAACATATTAAAATTCTGTTTAAGAATGGATTTCTGCTTTAATGTCTGACTGTCTGCATATCTAGCCCTTCAGCTAGCTAACAACAAACTCTAAATGAGTTGGAAATAATGGCAGAATATTCCTCTGAAATACACTTTGAAAAGAAAAAGTGTTTGCATACAGTTTTGTGAGGTCTTTTGTGTGTGTGGTAGGGGGTATACTGTATATTTGTATCTTCCTGTGTGTGCTTGTGTAGGAGCTACCATGTTTTTTGTGCTTCTTTGCATGTGTGCCTGCATTAGTGTGTTTGTTTTTCATCCACAGAGTGAAAAAGAAAAGTGTTCCCATGAGACTGCTCTTCTTCTCTCCCTCCCTCCCTTGTTCCTGAGAGAAGGAGAGCGGGAGAAAACATTTGTCTAGTGCAGTTGTTCACAGCAGTAACACAAGTCAAGCATGTCACCTGCGTGTAGCAGCGCTTTGCTTTATGCATATTCATAACTTTTCATTTTCACAACTTCCATTTCAGGATATAGAGCACAAACACAGACAGAAAACAGCGTACATACCTCATCTCTTTTCTCACTTCTGCTCCACTCTACTCTAAGTCCCGCTCACTTCCATCTAAGATGTTTGTTTGAACTTTACAGAAACTAGGAAATATTTACTTTTGCTACTGCAGGAAAGTAAATGCTGGACGAGTGAGCAGAGAGGGGGAAATATAGTGGAGCAAAATAGAAGTAGTTTTTTTTTTAAATATTTATTGCCAGAATAGTTGCAGCTTATTGTTTAAACAATGACCAAAGCAGCGTTCTATCTTAATGTAGCAAGACTCAGAGCATCAGAAAGTGCATAGGCCTACATCTTCTCACTAAAACACATCTCCCACTCACAAGTGCATAAACTGGGGGTAGTTTATTTCTCCCCCCCCCCGTCATATATTTTTATGCCGCTAGTAATGCTCTGGCCACTTTGCCTTTGGCCTATTGTCTTTCTAAAGAGGAGTCACTGTGCCTTGTGCCTTCTGGCAGCTATAAAATCCAAATTTCTCATTTCAAATTTTTCTCTAGCAAATGCTGCAACTTGTGGTGCCGCTTATATGTGTTTCTCCTAGGCAGTGTGAAGATAAAATGCTGTTTAAAAGCCCAGAAGACATGTCAGCTGAAATAGATCATAGTGCAATGTATCCATGCTCCATGCTGGCAATTTCAGGAGGATGAGCTGTGTCAAGAGAGGCTGGTATTGGACACTTTCATAGCCTTCTTCAGAGGTGGGCCAAAATGTAAACAGGTATACCAAGAAAGCAGTAAAAAGTGTTACATTTAAAATCGCTGTTTATGCCAATCTTAACTTTTAAAGCATTCATTTGAAAGCAAAGTATTTGTATGACTCAGCATTGACATGCAGACCTTCTATAGACTGTTACCCAGATAATGAAATAAACATTGTCTTAGTATACCAATTAGAATACTATCAACAATGGTGGCCTGTTCACAAATCCTGATTTTAAATTAAAACCTATCCATATTCAAGTTAAACAGAATAATAAAATAAAATCAACCCGTTCTAATAAAAATAATCTTTTCTTTGTGAAGTTGCAGTATTTTTATTTTTATTGTATCAGGATTTGTATTGAGTGCCTTCAAATGAGTGCAACAGCGCCCCTCTGGATTGCAATGGGTCAGCTTGTGTGGTGAAAGAGGATATTAGTGGGCGTCACGTCATCTACGGAGGATACGCCAGGTGAAGTTGGCATCTCTTGATTAAGGAAATAGTGCCATCATGCCGCGGTCTTAAAACTGCGATTGGTGTTTACTGTGGGGGAAAGAAAAACATGTGAAGGCAAGCTAGTAAAGCAACGTCGTTTAAACGAAACAACCGGGCAAGGTTGTAGGCTATAATTAGTAGCCTACAGTAAGTTTTTCACTATAGTGCCAGCATTAGCTTAATACCAGTTAATGTTACCTTGCATGTCCAAAACTACTTATCAGCAGATAGGAGGCGGTAGGTGGTAAGTCAAATACAACCATTATCTTGCCATAATTTATTGTTTCGGTGTGTTATTTTATTTTAGAGAACTTAGTTGACTTTTGTTTAAGAAATATCTACATAAATTATTATTGTTTTTAGAACTCGTGGCAAAATAGCCCGCCGTAGCTGTCTATACAGATATATTGCGCAGTTGTTAATGTGGTTGTATTGTTTGAATATAATGTGCTTTGTTTGTCTGAATGTAGCTGTTTCTGTGTTATAGTCAGAGCTATTGAAGTCTGTCCACACAGACACTCAGCACCATGGACAGGGCCTGCTGGGGTTTTTACTTGTGTGTAGTTGTTTCTTGTTGGGATTTCTTCATCCTTGCTTTGCTTTTAAGTTGTGCTGCATAATGGGTAATTAGCTTAAATGAGTCACTACAAGGAATATGACATGTAGGCTATTTAGTAGGAGTATTAGGATGGTGTGTAAGTCATGTGTTAGAGACATGAACTGATATGTTTTGATGTGGATATAACTTATAAATGCCATCTGTCAACGAGTGTTGTATGGCTTGTTATGCTCCTCTGCTGTAATACTGTTACTAATGTTGCCTATATAATTATTTTATCTGTTTGATGCATTGTCTGAATGTCATTCTCCAGATTTGAGTGTGTGACTTTAAATCTTGAAATTTTAACTTTGTAAAGAAGTACCTGCAAGGACATGTATCCCACTTTGTGAGATCTGTCATTACAGATCACACACGGACATTACGTCCTCACATTTTTTTCACCACACCACTGCTTATTCTATATTCATTCAGTTTATTCAAGCTAAATATTATTTACTGTATAACCCCATTTACTAATTTAGTAAGAGTCGGCATGAGTACAGTAAAACTACTGGAAAAAAATCCACTGCCCATAGAATGACATCACAGGCCACTGGGAAGCCTTCAGAAAGCACAAACACACACACACACACACACACACACACACACACACACACACACACACACACACACACACAGCCTGTATATACAGTATTGTGTTTGTATGAGAGAGAGACAGAGAGAGAGAAAGAGAGAGAGAGGGGGTATGGTGAGGTCAGGTTTGCGGGAGAGTTTTTTCTAGCTGTGTGTTTGATGCAGTTTGGTTTACAACAGATGGGCCTACTGTGACCCACAGGCAAATACATGTAGCCCCGTACACACACACACACACACACACAATGACTGCGAATTTTTCAGGTCCTGAGCATATAACTATAATGATCAGACTCTTAGTGCTCTTGTTAACAGTAAGCTGTTGGAAGGATACATAATAATAAGACTGATTATGTACCTTAATTGAATAAAGACCTACTGTAGTCAGATACCAGCTAATACAATCATTTGAGGCCGGTAAACAGGAACAAGTAGCTGATACCAATCCAGTGCATTGTTACTCAGGTGATGAATGGACTCTCCTGGTCTCACAGAACTACTACTACTGCACTTGTTTGTTCTTGATGCAGGAGTCTTATGACTATTTTGGTAAAGTTTGACTAATGTTTTGCACTTTTTATATTGATAGAGCAGAGTTGGACTGAGACTCAGTAATGTAGGGCCTTAAAAGCATATTTTACTTGCCTCAGTGAAAACATACTGCGCTATAGCGGCCAATTTTGGCAGTTTAACACCATTAAACTAGAGGTGCTGGTCTTCACTCCAGAGACGTGGAGGAAGATCGGAGTGGGTGTCATGTTGAGGCAATTTGTGTGGACTGCAGACACACACCGATAGTCCATGGATCCACAGGGGAAAACATAGTTCACACAGTCACCATGACGATTGACACTAAGGGTCAACACAGGTCAACTGGAAGAGTAGGAGGAGAAAGCTGGAGGGGAGTTAAAAGTGGAGACTGGATTTTAGGAGAGGAAGTGAGCAAAGCATGAGAAAAAGAAAGAAAGGGTGGGTAAAGAGTAAGATGGATGGAGTAATGGGACAGAGGGAGAGGACAGGGTCATGGTAAGGAGAGGGAGAAGGAAGAGAGGAATGGAAGAGAAGAGGATGAAAAAGAGGAGGGATGAAGAAGAGAGGGGTAGGGAGGAGGAGAAAGGGAGATTTGAGTGGAGAGGAAAATGAGGGAGACAAGGGAAAGAAAGGGGTAAGATAAAAGATAAGAATGAGAAAAGTATAATTGCAGAAATAAGTTAGCAAGGAGAAGACTAAAGGAGAGAAGAAGAAGCAACACAAAGTGTAGTTTTAGTTCTAGCGTAGTTTACATTACTTCTAATAAGTGTCATTAGGAGGACTCGTATAAACGTACATGTGAATGACAAATTAAATAGTAAACCACTGAAAAGTGTCTCAATAAGGTTTTAGATAATGGTGGAGGAAAGCTTTGTCTGACACATTGCTCCTAAATGCTGGTGACTTTGAAGGCCAGTACATGTGATTCACATCATTATCATATTCATCAAACCATTCGGCGACCTCTTGTGCCCTGTATGGAAGCATCTGCATTTGTTGTGTTTCTCCACTATGTTACCTGTCTGTAATTGGATTATATATCTGAAATTATGCTGAGAACTCTCCCACTGCCATTGGTGACCTGCTGCTGCTTTGCTGCTTTCCTGTCCTGCCCATTTAAAATGATTACAGAAGCAGATCTTCTTGCTGATGGTCTCACTTGCCTGTGTTGCTTATATAGAGGTATTGAAACTGTTAATTAAACACTGAAAAAGTCCTCATGGTTGCTCTAAAGCTTTTAAAGGATTCAGTCATAGTCACAACTGTGTCTGATTTCAGTTCTTGGCCCAAATGGTTTAACAAACCACAATCTAGTTTGATTTCTACAACTGTACTTGTAGTTTTTATTCACAATGTGAACTTTCAAGGGACAAAAAAGATCTTACCTCTCTGTTTTGCAATTTTGCTCTTGCACTCAAACTCACACACTCACTGCTCTCTTTCTTGCTGTCTTTCTCTCTGAGTGCTTGTCTTCTCTTTTCTTTCATGTGCACTGCCCTGTCTGCCCTCAGCAGCAAACCTCTGCTTATTAGAGAAAGAGAGGGAAACAGAGACTGATGGAGAGCGAAGGCAAAAAGATAGAAAGAGGGAGAATGGAAAGAAATAGAAAGAAAATTTTGCTTGTCAGGATTTCTGTGTGTGTGTGTGTAAGAGACTGAGAGGAAGAGAGAGAGATTTTTGCTTATCGGACAGGAAGTGGATCTCTTACAATAGCATTCTGACGTTTCCCCTTCTCTAATGTGGAAAACTGTTAAGATTCCTATTCCAGATACCATGCGCACACACACACACACACACACACACGTCACAGCGGTGCAGATAAGATGCAGCTGCTGTGTTGTAGACAGAATCACTGAGTCAGCCATATGTATTCACAGACTTAAGACAATTGCTAATTCACACTAACACAAAAGCACACACAGACACACAAACATACACAATTCTACATGAGGCTTACATACCTCACATACACTTTCATATTTGCTATGCAGCTGATGCTCCAAATACACACAAAACACAACAGAAAGGTATAGAGAAAGACATTTGGTTTGTAGAAGATGGTAGAAGGGATGAGACAGAGAAAGAAAGAGGAAAATTCTAAGTCGAAACAGGACGGAGCTAAAGAAATAGAAAATGACTTGAGATAGGGAAAGGAGAAACAGACACAAGAATAATATTGGATTAACTGTTTGTATGCCCTGAATACAGAAAGTAATAAATTCCCATTTTTCTACTTTATTTCCAACTCAAATGATTAGAACAGTGATTAAACCTGTATCAATGCCAGAACTTCAGCATGTAAGATCTGTAGTCTGCCTTCCTAGGAAAAAAGTCCTCTGATATGCAGGAAGTGATACATAATCTGTTTGATGCGTGTAATAAATAGGATAAATCAGAAGCATGGATGGCCAGCAATAGCCAGAGTGGCTGAACGGACATGACATATAAGGAGAAGATTATGCACTGCTGTCATTAAAGGTTTCTATCACCTAATGCAAAATAATTGTTTGGAACTGAATAACCATTAGGACTGTCACTTTTTCAAAAAATAAATAAATGAGAACTAAAATGTAATTTGTTCAAATTATCTTAATGCGCCCATGTAGCATAATCCTGAAGTACTGGTGAGAGAAGCGGCTGATTGCAGTCATTATTCTGTATTCCCATTTCAAAATGTTCTTTAAACGATATCCTTGATGTTACTTAACATTGAAACACAGGACTTGGATATAGTAATGATACAATAGATTTACGCCACAGTACGCAGAACCAGATATTTTTTTTAACGCAGTTGTTTTGTGCTGTAACCAGGAGAGTTGCATGCAAATCCAAGCCGTAGAAGAGCTCCAACTGTGAGTCACATAACAATGTCTATGGAGAAAATGAATGGGACTTTTAGCTCCTCCCACTTCTCGCCTCTATAGAATTGAGGTCCTTCATTCATTCACTGTGCCTTCATTGACAAACTAACAGCTGACTCCAGATTTGTTGTTGCGGTAATGTTACTGTAATGGAGTTGCATTTTTAAACAGCTTTACATTTATACATGATTTATCCATCTTATATGTTGAATTCAAAGAAACACTTTTTAGATGGTGTCGTGGTTATTTGTCCAGAAACGGCTAGCTAGTTTCCTTGTTTTGCTTTAACAAAGAGGACAACAATAGCCTGTACACTGATAGGGCAACTGGGCATGCAGTAGATCAGAGTGACAGTGACCCCCTGCTGGTGTACGAGGCATGGGCAGTTGTGCTTAAACACTGTGACTTTTGAATTCTTCAAGATCATTTTAAATTGAAGTTTAAATTGTATAGAGTGACAGCCCCAACACAGTGATTTTATAGATGTGAAACAGCAGTCTCTTTTCCTTAAACTTAAGGGTTCAAAATCCCTGCCTCAGCAAATCAAGATCATTCAACTAAGCCATGGAAGTCTAAAAAATTACACAATAAATTTACAAAAAGACAGATTTCAAGAATTTGCTTCTCTGAGGTTTCTGTATAATGGGAATAATAATAATAAAGAATATAAAATAAGGATTGACAGGGAATGAGACACCCAGATGGTGTAACAGAAAGATGGAGCTATGATGCAAGAGTAAAGTCATGTCAGAATAAAGGAGTAAAGGTGAGACAGAAAGGCTGACGGCTTGACAGTCAGACAGGGAGGTAGACCGAGGGAGAATACCCAGCAAAGAGCTGCTCCGACTCACATTTTCCATCTCAGTAAACCGGAATGATCCCTCTCTAGTCCAGAGCTGTTAAAATGTTTACGTAGTGTGTTTGCGTGTGTCTTTGTGTATGAGCGAGAGAGAGAGAAGCCAAGAGAGTAAAACAGGTGGAAATGAAGATGGTTAAGGGGGCAGGAGAGGGTAGGTTTGTGTGTTTTTTGTGTGTGTGTGTGTGTGTGTGTGTGTGTGTGCACTTGCGTACCAAGCCAACAGTGGACCTCTGCGTTGTTACACATTCCCCAAACAGACCGCAGAACCAACAGGGGACATTTTGGAGGTCCACTGTTGATCATGTTTTAAATCACACTAAAATCATGTCTAAGACCCCCTTGTGAATTAATTTAAATTTTAGCCAAGAGGGTCACTGCAGGCTGCCTCTACAGGCAGGAGTGAGGTTCACTCACTAACGCACGTTTTTTTCACACTCCTCCGTAGTGTGAATGGCTTGCAGCCCCAGACAGGCTTTCAGACTATAGGAGGGCTATATTGTCATGAAATTTGCTACATATATTCAGTCCATGGAGGATGAAATCTAATAACATTGGTGATCGTCTTACTTTTCAGAGGACTCAAAGTTTCCACTTATTCAGAAAATATCTCAACATCTTCTTGATGGAGTGGCACACAATTTTGTACAGACATTCGTGGTCCCCAGATGATGTATCCTAATGATTTTGGTGATCCCCTGAATTGCTGTGTCCACATACTCTGTAGGAGAAACACACAGTGACAGCTTGTGTGTCCATAGTAGCATGACTGAGATTTGCAAAATAAAAGCCCCCTGATGAAAACCAGAGATTACTGGGGGGAATTGCAGTAGGCTGGATTTTCAAAATATAAGCCCCAAAAGGTAATGCTACATGTATATATCTAGTATGCTATATGAGCGCTGAAGTCTTTCAAAATGAAAATCTCAATGCCTTTTTTTCTTTTTTCACACACAACTCCTTCTACTACACGACAGTGCTTATAAGGCTTAGACCTCAGTTTATGGTTTACTCTTATCCCAACGAAGACACTTAAATGACACCTCAACGTCTTCTCCGTTGAGACCATTCAATCCTCATAACTCTCATTTCAACACCTTTCATTTCTTACATTTGCCCCCATTATGACTTTCCTACTATTTCAACTCCTCATACCCCTTCAGCTGCTCCTTCATACAAAGTTAAGCAGCAACGCAGTTTAGCTCCCAGCTTTTCAGCAGCCAGCAATGCTGCTTTAGAAATCACATTCTCTAGTTCTCCTTGGTTTAGCAAAAATGAATTTTACTTTAATTTCATTTTGTAATAGTTAGGGGGGGTTGTTGTTGTTGTTGATTATAGAGCAAACACCTACAAATAAATTTTATATTACTTTAAAATGATATATCCTTTTAGAGATTAATACAATAGAGCTAAAACATTGAATCAGAGGTCTGAATCAACAAGAATAATTTACCAAGAATACCCCACAAAAGCTTGAATTCAGTGGTGTTCCCCTTTACCCATGATGAAAGAGAGATCAGATTTTTATATGTACCACAGTGGGGTCGACTATTGTCTGACTGATGAACAAACAGTCGGGCCATCCCCTAATCCCAGTTGGAGTTTACACACACAAACACACACACATACTGTGTGTGTAAAATCCCACTGTGTGTGTGAACAAACAGAGGATGAAAGGCAAGACAGCGAGGGGAAGAGCACATATAAAGAGCTGCTGTTTTATTAATGAACCTGGAAACAGGCTTGGGATTCTCAGGATCTGTTTGTGTGTTCCCGTGTGTGTGTGTGTGTTTGGCTATGCACCCACACAACAGCAGAAACCAGGGTGGATGCCTGGACTGTACTGACACACACACACACACACACACACACACACACACACACACACACACACACACATAGTCTCTAATAAATTCACTCTAATTCATTCTCTCTTTTCTCTGGGGAAGAGCCAGCAGTTTGCCTGATCCAAGGAAGCTTCACGTTACCTTCACTAAATAATTGATGCTCTCTCTCTCTCTCTTTCTGAGTTGCACTCACTAGCTCTCTCTTTCTGCTCTCTGTCTGTTTCTCTTTTTCTTTCCGTCTGGTTCATTTTTTCTGTCTGTCTTTTTTGTCCATCTCTATTTCTGTTTCTTCTGTCTGTCTTTCCTCCTCCTCTCTCTCGTATCTCATTGTGTATTGTCTCTACATTTCATGGAACTACACACACACACACACACAGCTATGAAAATGTTCAAAGTCCCTAGTGTATATGCGTGTGCATGCCTGGCCCAGTGTATTTTATGTGTGTTTGTGTGTGATATAAAGAGACAGAAAGAGGGAGACTGTGAGGTTTTTAGGGTGAGGGATCTTCTCTAGTCCAAATGTCCTCGTCAAGAATTGAAAGTGTCTGAATGTAGATGCACCGTGTGCGAGAAAATGATTTTGTGTGTATGCATGTGCGCCTCTATGTGTGCCTGTATTTCTGCCTGTGCATGTGGGAGTGTGTGTGTATGTGCCGGGACCTTCTTCCTCCACTACCACAGGGATCTGACCCCACTAACCAGGGGTTAAGTGCTCCTTTTCTCTTTCTCTAACATTGATGTTGTCCTTTCTCTCTCTCTCATTCTGACATGCTATTCCCATTTCTATATTTCCTACAATTGCATTTCTCTCTGTCTCATTTTTTGTATCTCTGCTGAGGGTTGTCCACTGGAATCCAGATTACCACTCACTGTATCCCTGTGGATATGGAAGACATAATCATTTTAATTTAGATTTATGGTATCATGGCTGTCTTTTTATCTCTAAAATTGTTTGATTGTCTAAATAATTATTGATAGAGAAGTGTGAAGTGTTGAAGGAGAGATATATATATATATAATTCCTAAATCAGACTTATATGTACTGTAAATATCTAAGCAGCAGAAATCCTTACAATTTTGCAGTTATCCGTTATGAAGCATACTGTCTCCAAGAGTCTCAACCCAATGACCTTTAGGACATGAACAGCCCTTTGGATTACATGGGTCCCTAGTTGCTAAGTAAGAGGTCAAAGGGATGGCATGTACTATATGTAGTCAGCCCTGTGGGTGATTCAAGCATCTCCTCATGTATTTGCAGGTTATTTTTGTTAAGTTGTCAGGATTGAATCAAAGGTCATGCAGGCATAGTTTAATGTGTTTTATGTCTACTGATGGAGGCGCTTAGCTTAAACTTGTAGAGGAAGGTTATTCACTTATAATTCTAAATTAAACATTTTCTACAACATGATTTCTATTACATTTACATGCCATTTAAATTTTTATGCTTTTCTTTCTTTATTGTATTTTTAGCCCCCGGGTCCTAGAAGTAATTACAAAAGAATAAAGGATGCTAAAGGGACTATAAGTCTGAAGTAGTATTCCAATTAATAAATTTTTTTGTCTTTTTAAATGCAGCATGCAAACAATTATATAACAAACTGGCATATTATGTAAAGAAATAAATAAGGTCAATCAAATAGAGATATGTTAAAAGAGCATGACATTGTTCATGTACTACAACATATTTCTATTTTCACTGTATTGTCAGAAAAAAACAAATTACCTGCTTTTGTCTCCTCAACTCCTCCCCAACAAATCAACTGGCATTTACTGTATATAATATTTTGTACAGTCAAATATGTGCTGTAGCAAGCACTAAAGTGAAATCCAAAGCAGCACTCTGTACTGTACTGCCGCTTCTGTGTGTGTGTGTGTGTGTGTCTGAGCATGTTTTTGTGCTGGTTGGTTCTTCGCTGAGAGACTGAGAGAGTCAAGAGTACCTAATCCTTGCCATCAGAGACTTTTCAACACACACACACACACACACACACACATACATACACAAACATTCATTCACGCACATTCTTATCGGGTTGCCCAGTGAACCATTATGATGTGATGTGTGTGTGTGTGTGTGTGTGTGTGCTGATGAGGGGATACCAGTCCTCCTATGACAGAGGTAATCCTGTTCAGTGGCAGTCTGGATATCCCAACTGGTGTGTATGTTTGTGTGTGTCTCTGTGTGTATCCCATAGCAGCAGGTCATAGAGCCCAAATCTACTGTCTGCTTGTCTGCTTGCCACTCTGTCTGTTAGTCTGTCTGTAAGGCAGTTTGTCTGCTCTACTGTCTGTGTCTCATTGTGCCCACTTCTGTCTATCTGCGCCATTAAGTCAACTGAAACATAAACTTGAATCTTTTAAAGCTGGAATAAGCAATATTTTGTACTATCACATGGAATCAAATTACTTTTGGTCATGTGAAAGGGCTGCTAATTGTGCTGAGAATCAACATACAAGGTAAACAATTTAAGAATCATATTGCTTTTTCACTGTAGATTGTGGTATCCACATCCCTAAGCAATAGCAAACATTAGTTCAAGCAATTGCAGTTGCCTAAATTTCACAATACTGTAACTATGGAGGAGGCAGATCATAAAATGCACATATGAGTATCATGATCATTATGGAAGGCACTTACACAGCCTATTTTGTTGTGTAGGCACCCAGATGAAAGATGAACGAAATTGGTTTCTTTCAACTTCAGTCATAGTTTTTCATGATATCCAGATTTAAGATGTCACACTTAGAAGAGGTGTGTGTGTGTATGCACACATTAATCTTTTATTCATCTTTTAACCATATATCCTGTAATTCTGCAGCTGGTTAGTGTTTGAAGCATTCAGATCTAACTGAGAGTGTATGTCTGTAATGAACATGTTTTTAAATGTTTAGATGTTTAAGTATGTCTCTATGTGCTGCATGAGTGTCTGTGTTTTTGGAAGCACATTGTAAATTTGTGACCTTCTGTATGCGCGCTTACAGTATAGGCATGTAGTCAATTGATCATGTTTTCATGTTATATAAGGAAGTGTGCTTACTTGCATATTGATGTGGTTTGAGATGGTACTGTGTACCAGCATGTATGTTTAGCTGTGCTTTCTCTTGTCTTTTGGGAGCATTACAGTGTCTGTTTTCAGGACACCAGCGGGGGGCTAATGGAACGGCTTTGTTGGTTTAAAGGAATTACCAGCCTCCTTCGCCAAAATCAACTCATAATCTGCTTTACTGGCACCACTAGGCTCACTGCCACA
This sequence comes from Maccullochella peelii, assembly GCA_002120245.1. NCBI lineage: Eukaryota > Metazoa > Chordata > Actinopteri > Centrarchiformes > Percichthyidae > Maccullochella > Maccullochella peelii. Next base: position 19,381 of record LKNJ01000363.1, on the reverse strand, counting down.
ACACTAACAGTACCTACCAACACAACACAACACACACAAACCAGTGGTGATCAGCCAAACACCACTACAAGATGCTAACTCTCTTGTGAAAACTGACTGAATGAAAAGAGAGGGTGAAAAAAGAGAGAAGAGAAATACCAGTAAGACAATAAGAAAGGGAGAGAGGTATGAGGTGAAGACACAGAGAGAGAGAGAGAGAGAGAGAGAGAGAGAGGAGGGCAACAATGGAAGAGTGGGGGTGAGACACAGGGAGAGAGAGAGGGAGAGATGAGATGCTGCAGGGTTATCAGTGATTAACAGTTCCACCCTATAGAACATTGGGTTGGACTTCAAAGAAAGAGCTGCTTTTTGTTTCCAGGCCTTGAGTGTAACCCTGTTAGGAATTCTAGTGTTTATACACACACACACACACACACATGCTCCAAGTTTAACAGTGAGAGACAGAGGGAAGCACACAAGGGAAGATGGGAGAGATTGAAACAAGGAGGAGGGTGAGGGTGAGAGTCAAGAGAAACTGACAGAGGGCAAGATATGGAGGGATGAGGAGAGGGAGATGGAAAACAAGAGAGTGGAAATGAAAGAGAGCAACACCTTTTTATTAATTGTATCACAGTGTTTTATTAATGTTTGTGTGTATGTTAGAGGAATAATACAAGTGTTGAACATCAACCTACTGTGTTTTACAGTGTTTAGCTTGTCATTCATTTAGCCAGTGTTTTCTTCTTCAGTTGAAGAATGACCCAGCAAACAACTTGGCTTTATGTTAGGATAAACACAATGCTGCTGTGTTTGAAACTACACTTATGCCTCAGCATCACACATTCTCAGATTAATAGAGAACGGAAGTCATTCATTCCAATGGAGGGTGAATGTAGGAAGAAAGCTGACTAGTTTGGATTTTTCCAAACTCTGCGTTGAAACCGGACCATCGGTATAACTGGAAGTACGAAGTGGACGATGGGAGCCCTGTAAACAAAACATTTTGGCTTTATTTGAAAACAATTTAAACTTCTTTTCCACAGTGAAAAGTTTACTTTATGGTTTATGGTTCCTGATCACATAAATACTTGACATTCACCATTGTTGGACCTTTTCACAAATAATGAAAACCAAGCTATTTAAACCAAGCTTTACGTTTTAGTAGCAATAACTGTTCTAGGCTTTTCTCTTTGTTGTTTTAGCGGTTCTGTCACGCAAAGAACTCCGCTGCGCTGTTCAAGGGGCTGACATTGTGCCAATGAAACGGTCCGCCAAAATAGCGGAGAAAGTGTAGCGTTAGAATGGTGTGTGTGTGCTAACATGAGAAGCATGTATTCTCTGTCAATAGATTTTTGATGGGCACTGTACACGACATGTAGTACTAATTACACAAGAAGCTAATGTGTACCATGTATTCTGTTCATCAGATGTCCCAGTTCTCCTAAGATCTATGAAATTTTGAAGTCAGTATGTTTTTTTTAATAGTCTCACCTCCTCCCATAGATATGACGAATATTCTACAATTAAAAGCCCAATGCTCACATACATGATCTGTCTTGGTAGTAAATGTTGATAGCAGCAAGACACATTTCATTTACATTCTGACTAATTTGACACATTTTAAACTTACTTTTTGTGACATAATATGCTCACAAAATCAAACATAGGGAGCACTTTTTATCCAGTCACTCGGCAACCATAGAATAAAATCTAGACCATCAGTGGAAAAACATGACACAATCACCTTGATACAGAAAGACTTGGACTTTATTTATCTTTTTTAGAATCCAGTCTTCACCAATTGCAACAAGCGGATGGATTTAGCTTGTCGTTAAAATGCGCACAAATAAACATAACTAAAAAAGTGAACACATTTTCTCAGCACAACCACACACACACACACATTGTCTCATAACGGATCCCACATACACACACACACAGAGCAGTAAAATGCTCCATCAAAGTACAAAAGGAGAGAGAGAGAGAGAGAGAGAGAGAGAGGAGAAGAGACGAGAACAATGGCTTTAAGTCTTGACAAACACTTAGCAGAGGCCTTCAGACTAACACTTTGGAGCAGACATGTCAGNAGAGAGAGAGAGAGAGAGAGAGAGAGAGAGAGAGAGAGAGAGAGAGAGATCTGAGAGGAGAAGAGACGAGAACAATGGCTTTAAGTCTTGACAAACACTTAGCAGAGGCCTTCAGACTAACACTTTGGAGCAGACATGTCAGCCTGCATACCAATAGCAAACACTGTCACTCCCCATCTAACTCAGAGGCTTTTGATGTTCTATTCACAGAGATAGAGAGAAGGGAGGTGAAGGAGGGGATGGAGGTAGAGTGATTGCAGTGAAGGGGATATGGGAGAACATGAAGGAATGAAAAAAAGAACCGAAGGAAGGAATGAAGTTGGCTGAATGAGAGACAGAAGTAAGACCTTTAATTTCTTCAGCAAACTGTAGCATTGCTGTCTGACCTTTCTTCCTCATTTTCTCTCCTTTTCCCTTTGCTTTTCTCCCTCTCTGTCTGTATCTCTCTCTCTCTCTGTTTCCAGTAATATCTAGACCACAGCAGTAAGAATAAGTGACACAGAGAAGGAAGAAGAAGAAGAGGAGGACACAGAATGGATCCCCATCCATTACATCATGGTACATAATTTGCAATCTTGAGGTTGCCCCTTTCTGTCTGTTTAACTCTCTCTCTTGAAATACTGACACTACAGCAGACATAGGAGGGTGGGTGAGTGTGTGTGTGTGTGTGTGTGTGTGTGTGTGTGTGTGTGTGTGTGTGTGCATGTTACGCCATCATTGGTGCTGATGCAGTTCAACCATCGGATGAAACAATCCTGAATATATTCTGATACAATCTATTGCTTTTTCCCTGTTTTAAGTCAGTTTCAGTTGATCTGATTTTGTGTGTGTATATATAAAATCAACTTTCTACAAGCTGGCAAACACCAGCTTGCTTTATGATGTTTAAATGGTCAGTATACTATACACTCAGTTGCCAGTTTATTGGGTATACCTAGCCAGAACTAATGCAGTCTAATACAACAGTCCTACAATAAATCGCCCCTCAATGAAGGTTATAATGTTCTGTTTTTGTTGAAACTGTTTGAGAGAGGTGTTGATGCAACTGTATGGTCATTTTGGAGGCTGCAGTTTATAGTGTTGTTGAATTGTACTGCATTATACAGAGAGGTGTTTCTGTTATTTAGCCTACCCTCATATAAATTGGATGGATAACAGCAACACAAACTACATCTAGGTGTACCTAATAAACTGGTAACTGAGTGTTCTTTAGGGCGTTTTCACACCTATAGTTCGTTTGCTCTGGTCCGAATCATTTGATGAGTTTGTAGACTTGGAGCATTTTCCCCTTGGTTCAGTTTCTTTTCAGAAAAATCCTAAAAGCATCACTACAATCCACATGAGAACGTTCACTACGCTTATTGGTCAGATGTCTCTGGGGACGTTACACACTCCGGTACAGTAGGTGGTGGCATGCACCATTGACGTTGGTTTGTAGTCTGCCAGTAAAACCGAAGAAGAAAGTAAATACAGTGTTCTGAACTAGTGCATATTTCTGTGAGAAAAACATTGCTGGTTCATTCTCCGGCTAGCTGCTGCTACTAGAAACAGTTTGTGGGCTCTGCCGCATCACAGAATGCAAAGCTCATCTGGTTACAGGAGCCGTTTAGCTCAAACTTGCGGAGTATACCTGGTAGTTGGGTCGGATCGAGGTCAGATCACATTCCCACCACAAACAAACCGCTCCAGAGTTCGTTTGGAACTCGTTTGGTTGTTTTTGTCCGCACCCGAGGTCGATTACAGTATTCGCACCTGCCCAAACGAACCGCACTAACCGGGCAAACACACCAGGGTTTGTTTTAACTGAACCAAACAGGTTAGGTGTGAAAACGCCCTAAAATAGAGTTTGATGTTTTTACATAACAGTTACATAACAGCAGTGGCATACAAACTATCATATGTGCAAACATGTCCACATACATGTTTACCAACCACACCTCTTATCTGCCCAAGTGCACAAGCACTGGCAGGCACAAACAGACACATACCCTACACACAAACGCCTACATACACACACACACAACCTCTTCTGCAAGTTGATAAGTGTGTTAGGAGGCAGGGAGAAATTATTAATTATCAGGCTAATGGGCACCAGGCTGAGTTCTGCTTCATTAAGCTCTGACTGTTTGTGTGTGAATGTTTGTGTTTGTGTGTTTGTGTTTGTGTATCAGAGGGCGTGGGGACCTCTGAGTAATACACAAAGATAGGTGCACATAAATTCGCATACACCCTTACACGGGGGGTTTGTTTGCCAACCCAACAAATGCACAACACATATTCACTCATGCCAACATACACATGCATGAAAATACTTTGTGTGGACATAGAAACAGAAATATGAAGAGAATATTTAATATAATATATACAACTTTAAAAACCTGTCTTTTATATGTAACACTTACATATTGAGGAGCTGACATTTTATTAGAACATGGTGGACAATGGAGCCATTTTCTTTTCATAGTTCATTGCTTACATTTGCTGATGCTAAATGTTAATTTATCATAGAAAAAAGAGCCTTTTGAATGTTGATTGAAGGAACCTCAAGTTAAATCTTACAGTTTGGGAAGGCTTTGCTCTGTCCCTCTCACTTTCAGCAAACACCGTTTGAACATGCAGTACGTCAGTGAAGTGCACCACTTCATGTGTCTATGTACAGTATTTTGTGCAGTTGTAGTAGTACTGTGTTTGCACCCTGTGTTGAATGGTGATGCAGTTTGCTTCCACTCTATCCCTTGCAGGGTTGTGCTGGCTACAGTATGATAAGTAAAACCAGCATTGACGTCAATCTGTCTCACTCCCACTAGGAAAGACAGATAAGCGGGAGAGAGAGACAGAGGGAGGGTGAGAGAGTGGAGGGACTCAAAGAGAAAAAAGTTACATTGTTATAATTATTTGGATTTAGATGGAGCCCTAACATAATTTTAACTTACAATAATATGAGAAAAACAAACACATATATTTTTTACGCATTTTAGGAATATTGTTTGGCATTTTGGCTTCGATTTGACAGTTCACAGTTAAGTAAAGGAAAAGAGAGGGTGGGGGAGTGACAAGTGTCAAAGGTCCCCGGTTTGATTCAAATCAGGGAAATTGCAATTACATGGTATACTTCTTAGACCTTTGGTCCATCAGAGTGCCTGTTTTGTAAACATTTGAAAGCAGTCCATGCAGCATGTAAGTATATGGGCATAGCTTCAAACATTAGGAATGCACAATGTAATGAGCAGTCACCCTGTGACAGTGTGCATTGAAAATAAGAGCAAAAGAAGTCTGAAAAATAGTGAATTTAGTTAAGTCTCCAGGTTAACAGTCTATTGTCAGTCTACAGGTGACTGCCAAAATAAAGGAAAACAAAGGAAACAAATATTGTTGGTACACGCACACAGAGGACAGGATTTGAGTCAGTTGTATTTGTGTTCTTTGTCTTTTGGTCAAAATGCTTATTTTGCTTGTAGTCATTTAATCTGAGAGAATACTTTTATCCACTGCCTAGTCTGTCACATTGTGTTGAATGGTGCTACTTAGTTTGGACTAAGAATTCAGCATGCCAGTCGACATTGTGTTCGCTATAATCATGCATTTTAATTTCCCTCTCCTGCCCTTTTGCTGATTTTTTTTCCCCCGAATCTTGTCAGGTTGGAGTTGAGTTTGAATTTAAACACCTGAGTCAAACTGCCTGTTTCAACAGTGTGTGTGACAGCATATGGCTATTTGTGATTTTTTTTTGGTGTGTTTCCCTATAAATAGCGCTGATGGTAACATAAGCAGGGGCCCAGGCTCAGTGGTTTTTCCCATTGATTAGCTGGCTGGCTAATGCACAATCATTCCCACCACTCGTGCACACACACACAAAGTACTGCACTGCACTAATGAGAGTTAAGACCCCCTAGGAACAACCAACCGCCACTTTACCCCTGAGAGTGACAAGGGGTGTGAGAGGGAGACAGAGGGAAAAAGAGGTAAAAAGCAAAGCTAGAATAAGTCAGAAAAAGACAGCATGAAGAGAAAAATAAGGAGATGGACAGGTGGAGGGGTCAGAGCATGATAATATGAGTATTAGTGAACAGAGTGATGGAATAAATGCAGTCCTGCCTTAGTTTTTGTGTGTGAATGAGTGTGTGTGTGTGTGTATGTGGTTAAGATGCCCCTGAGGGGTGTCCTCTTGCTGTCGATGTGTGTATCCCTGTGTCTGGGTGTATGTGTGTGCTAGAATTACCCAGAATGCTTTAGCGATTGACTGGCTGGCTAATGGCGGTCTCTGTTTTCCTCTGATGGTCATTGACTAGGCTTTCTCATCAATACCTGTTTTTACAGCTATTCTGGAGCTCTGTGTGTGTGTGTGTGTGTGTGTGTGTGTGTGTGTGTGTGTGTTATGAAACTTATGAAAGAAATAACCTCTTAAGAGTTGCTTAAAAGAACCTCTTTTGTCATTTCATCACACATATCTTCTTTGCTTTACCCTTGACGAATCTTATACTTATATTTTTAAGATGCCATTTTACACGGACAAGTTGTTACGATTACATTTGGACGGCAATACGATTTTACTGTGACATTTACTTTGATACACTGTTTTGAGAGGCATTGTTGTGGTTTGATTATTACATAATTGCAGATCCTAGGTATAATGACAATGTTTCTTGGTTTGCAGTGATTGTAAGCACTGCTGATTAATAACGGCAAAGCAATCAATTAATCACCTTTGTTCAGACAGACCATAACGCATTTTATCACGTTATCAACGTAGTGACTAGATGACAGTTGTGTGGCCTTTGTTAAGTGATGCGCCAAAGCTTGTTTTGATATTTGATAAGGCTAATGTTAAATTTTTATAAAAATGTTATTATAATGCAATAATTTAAATGCTGCAGGAAATCCTAAATCTCTCTTCATGCATTCCTCTACATTTCTTTTCATTTTATTCCTCTCTCTCCTCTATCACCATGGCTCTGTTTGGTTTCATGCCTCTCCTCTCTCTCTGTGTTCTCCTCCTACCATTCTCCCCTCAGTTTGGAAAGGATTTGGTCTCACAGACACTCAGCAAGACTATCACCACTCCACCCCGGAGACCACTCATCTCTCCCTTCAACCATCCCCCACCCCCACCGCCACCTCCACCACCTCCCTCCCCCCTCTATCCATCCATCTACCCATCTATCCATCCATCGATTGCCACTATTCCTGGACTCCTGTTATCCCACTCCTGGTCCAGCTCGGGTTTCCCTTCCCTTCCCACCACTCAGCTGTGTGCGTGTGTGTGTGTGTGTGTGCGCGCTAACCTCTGTATTTCTCCCTGTCTTTTTGAGTGTCACATTTGATTAATTATCAAATCTGCTCCAGCATGATAATCACAAAAAATAAACATTCCTTTTCTTTCGCTATTAATGAGAACAAGACAATAATTTACTAAAAATCAATATGTGATCACTTTTTATCTACTCAAAATACATGATTGCAGCACTTGAAACATACACATACACACACAAAGATGTACTTTCCACTAAATGTGACTCAATTCCATGCTCATTAGTCGAAACAGTGCTCTTGCTGCCTACTCACCTCTATATGGCCTAAGTGGCCCAAGTATTGATAATCTATAAGAAATGGTCAATTCTGTGAGAAATGTTGACTTAATCAATGGCCTGATTACTCTGGTAAGAGGGGAGCTCTTTGCTCATTCATTCGTTTACTAACTTAATCATTCATTTCATTAATATAGAATATTTTTTAATGGATACTTTTTGAAAGTATTTTTATGCCTTTATTAGAGAGATGATGGGAAATTAGGGAAGAGAGCAATGGGCATGAACATGGTCCCCAGCCGGGTGTCAGTGGTCAGCGCTTTAACCCCTAGGCCACCACCGCTAAACAGACAGACACACACACACTCATATGGAGGCATATGGTATGTAGTCTATTTGCAGAGAGACACATCTATCCACACGTACTGTCTCTCCTACCTCTCTCACTGTCTCTCTTTCTCTTCATATTGGGGCTATAAATGAGGAGTTGCCTCCAGTTGCCAGGCATCATGTTGATATTTCTGAATAGAGATCAGTAAGCGTACTACACGATGACAGTCTGTTTAACTGGCCCAAGATTTCATCTCCTCTCCTCTCCTAACCTCTCAGTAGGCTCTTCTGCCTCTCTCCAGAGTGAACAGAAAAAGTGAAAAGGAGAGATGGGTTGTGCCTCTGTGTGGAGAAAGGGAGAGAGAGAACACAAAGAAAGAAGAGGGTTGAGAGGGGACAGTATAGTGAGGATGAGGGGGGAAAAGAGGAAGCATTGAAAGAGAAAACATGGGTCAAACAGGCAAATGAATGAGTTGTCCAGTGTGGCAAGGCAATGTCCCTCTCCTTCATTATTCACTTTAAAATTAGCAAGCGACATGCTGTGGGGGACATTTAGTTTTTTTCCGGATTCACCTCATTCCTCTCTCCTGCCTGTCAACCCTCCATGTGGGGGCAGTGGATTTGAGTAGGGTTTATTATTATTACTGTGGAATAACTCTTAGCAATGCCACTCTGACCTTAACACTCACCCTAGAGAGATGTAGTCCATCTCTCTTCTAACCTAACCTGTACCTGTTTCTTGATAACACACCTGAAATAACACATCCCCTCCACAATGCCCTCACTTTGGAGGATTTTCCTCCTGTATCAAGATGAGGGAAATCATCTGTCCTAGACACAGCAGTTCTCTCTCTAACACACTGTGTGCCTTCCTCCCTGTATGTTCCTTGGCCTGGCTGTTTAACACATGCCGCAACTCACCTCGGTAAGGGGAATTTGTTTAAAAAGCCTGGTAATTGATGCGGGGCTGAGAACTAAGAGAGAGGCTGCCGCAGGTGATTAATGCACACAGAATGTGTGGAGCTTTTTTTCTGAGACACTTTTAACTGGGCCTCTTAAATGACCATGGAGAAAGAGAGACAAAACGAGTGAGAAAAAGCAATTCCCCTATTGCTCTCATTTTACCTGTGTGTGTGTGTGTGTGTGTGTGTGTGTGTGTGTGTGTGTGTGTGTGTTTTGTGTGCAAACACTGTAGCTATTAAAGTAGGTGAAAGTACAGTTAGTAGGTGACACCTATAATTTAGCTGCTTTTGGAAAACAAAAAAACATGCGATCGTGCAAAGACACACAAGCACGCTTTGAAGCTGATCATTGGGTTCACGTTGAATCAGGATATTTGTTGGGGTTTTTTTATGAAAATGTGAGAAATAATGAAAAGCTTCAGCACTGTTTGTGCAAGAAGAACAGTGCCCTCTTGTTTTAAGCCATAAAACAATCCGGTGAATCGTGTGTGTGGGATTCAACCCGGTGTCATGCAATGAAATGCAGTGTAAAATGATTATGATAATTATTAACTGATGCAATGCACATTTAAAGACTCTTCTCTATAGAAAGAGGTAAATCTGAAGATGAGTGTGATTTATCTTAAGCCCTTTACATCACTAATACAATATCAAGTATTATTTAGGGGATAGTTAAAGAACACATGGGTGGTTCAGAAGGAAATGTGTTGATTAATGTCATGAGTTATATTTCATTTCACAATGTGATGTATATAGGACAAACACTACATCACTAAGCCACCGAGATGTAAAAACTAACAAAAAGGGCATTTATGTTCTGAATATTCTGTGTCATTGGACCAAGTCCTCTGTGCCTGTATTAGTGTCCATGTCTTTGCTCGAGCAGTAGATTGAATGCACTTCCACATACCTCTATGGAAATGAAGTGACACACACACACATACACACGGTGGGACAATCAGGTCATTCCAAGGTAAAAGGACTTAGATATAGTGAAATATTCATACTGTGTGTGTGTGTGTGTACATGTGCAAATGTGAATGTGTGTGTGACAAGCTCATGACTGCTACAAGCAGTTCTCTTTAATTGAGGTCCTGACGCCTCAAGCAAAATGCTTAGGAGAAAGATAAAACCTGCACAGTGGTGGGTAAACACACACACACACACACACACACACACACGTATGTACACACACACTAACACAATGTTGACCTTAAAAACTAAATAAATAAAAGTTGGTTATCAGGCAGTCAGTACTGAAACAGTATGATGCAGGTTGCTTGCTGACCACTGCCAGTGAATGAATACATTATTAATGTGTTAGTTATTAATTGCATTTCACATGTCACCAGGGTGAGGATAATGTAACTCACTGGTTTCAGGGTTTGCATGTAGTAAAACCTGCTATAAACTGATTTCCACTGACTCAAACTGCAGCCAAGAAAGTTTCATTTGTATTGACATTTAAGAATTTAATCAGTTGAGTTTTTTTCCCCTCCCCTCCTCCAGAAAACATTTTTAAGAATAAAAACGCATCACATTTAAAAGGACAACATGTTAAAGTGTCACAGCATTTTCTAGCACAAAATTAATATAATGTATTAATGGGAAGTTGATCAGGTTGTTTACCCTAAATTAACTACAGTAACAATTCACTACATGCCAAGCTTTTAGGCTTTACATAAAGCTTACTTTCCAGCAAATAGGCTTCTGCTTTGGAACAGAGAAATTCCACCCACTGATTACAATCCTGCAACGAGTGTAACAAGACATTTCAGCTATGAAGGCTGAAGCACTTATACTAACCCAGCCAATGACGAAGCAGCACTTGTTTTACTGAATTTGGCATGGCAATATGTTGAACCTACTTGACATTTTCTTTGGATTTCTGCTGTAATTGGACAGCTTACTTCACTGTATTATGAAATGTGACTCGATTAAAGTGACAATAGACAACTTTTTTGTTTAACTTATCATTATGAAGTAAATGTTGATTGCAGAATGTAATGGCTCTAAAATAATGACACCATTGGCATTTAGACTGGTTTCCTATAAGCCTCGCTTTCACTGTGCTATTCTGTCTGCCCCTGGGTACGATCTGACGGGGAAAAAGAAGGCTGTATTTATGGCACAAAAGAAGCAGGTTCAACCACTGCACAACCAAAACAGAAGAGGAATAGGGCTTTTATTTTCCGGTAGCTATCCCCAGCTAGCGGAAATGACGGACGGTGGAACAACCTGAGTAACTTTAAAGAGGGAGAGTTATAAAAAACAAGAGTGAACCTCGGACTGGCATTCACTCAATGGAGAGAGCTGCGGGACTTAAGAGGGTTCCAAACCAACTACTGGTGTTTTACTCTGCCTCTATCATAGCACTGAGATCAGGGTTTCTAGTTCATATTGGGATTCTTACTTCTTCTACTCCCCCCTCCACCCCTACGCCAACCCATTGTAGTTATGTACTTCTTTGTGCGAAACAACACTCAAACTATGTTATTGCTCAATATAAAATTATGACAATTTCAATTTACCCCTTCTGTGAGCTTGCTTCTTGCTTCTCTTTTATTTCCAAAGTGGTGTTGATCGTTTATTCACGGAAAATTGGAAAGAAATGCAGTGTGTCCTGTGTTGTTGGTAGTAGCTAGGCTCTGAGGGAAAATGAAAGCGATCCACTTGACTTTGCGACAGTGGCGGCAACATTAATACCACTTGGGAACACTAGGGGGCTAAACACTGAAAAGTTGTCTATTGCCACTTTAACTGGGTCAACTACAGGTCACTGTAACTCTAGGCTCAGGAGGGGTGAATGGTTTGGGCCCCGCCAATGTAGTTGCATTTGTCTACAAATCTCAACAGAGGTCATAGATTACTTAAAAGACACTGAATGTATTATCAGCTACAATGTAAATATATCAGTACCTCATTGGTCTAATGCTTATCCTACCTGTTTGTTTGTGTGTGCGTGTGTGTGCGCTTGACATACAGTAGATAAGCCCACCTCACTAAAAGCACAAGCCTGGTGCATTTTCTCTGTATCAAAATTATACATATTAATGTTTGACTAAAGATATTAAACACACATTTGTACCTCATACACATGCTGTGCTCGCTCTCACATGTGTGTGCATGAGATCTGTGGATAATGGCTGCTAAAAGCCTTTAAAAGAAACATCTATTCTTTTCTTCAGAGATCTAAATATTGGCTTTCACTAAATGGTTTATTGAAGATAATGTTTCTGCTGTTTTGGAAAACAAAAAAACATGCGATCGTGCAAAGACACAAAAGCACCCTCTGAAGCTGATCATTGGGTTCACGTTGAATCAGGATATTTGTTGTGAACAGTGCCCTCTTGTTTGATGCCATAAAACAATCCGGTGAATCGTGTGTAGGATTCAACCCGGTGGCATGTAATGAAATGCAGTGTAAAATGATTGTGATAATTATTAATTGATGCAATGCACATTTAAAGACTGTCTTCTCTATAGAAAGAGGTAAGTCTGCTTATCCTACCTGTTTGTTTGTGTGTACGCGCTTGACATACAGTAGATAAATATTGGCCTTCACTAAATGGTTAATTGAAGATAATGTTTCTGCCTATTTAACACTTAGACTGGTTGCACTGATGGAGAGAGCATGAGTTAGTGCGTGAGGTAGGGCTTAAGGTGTGGTGTGTCAGTGTGTATGTCTTTGTGTATGCTTGTTTGCCTGTTACAATTAGTGTATGTCTGTGGTCATATGTGCATTTTTAAATATGTATGTGTATGTTTGTATGTGTTTTTTGATTATTTCCTGGATATGTGGTGTGTGTGCTTGTTAGTTTGTGTGTGTATCTAATTAGTTTGTGCAATTATGAGCAAAAGGTAGATAGACTTTAGATACTGTATCTGTAATTTATAGTGTTTGTGGTTTCCTGTTCTCTGCCCTTTAGCAGCTCTGATAACGGGTTCTCACTACAGCCAGGTGTCTGAACCTTATCAAGATCTCTCGCTCTCTCTCTTGTTCCCTCTCTTTCTTTCTCTCTCAGAAGCTATTGGATTACACAAGTATCTGCGAAGGCATGCACACATTAACATATACTCACTGCATGCAGATTGAAGCTAATTACTCCTGAAATGTATTCTTAGCACTTTGCATAAGCAGTACCTTAACATGTACTATATAAAAATGTGTATTAAATTTGCCATACTGACCTACCATCTCCTGCATACCTCCTTAGACCTGAAGAGATCATGCAAGGCCAAAAGGCACTGCTGCTTCTCTTGAGTCTTAAATACTTCATCCTTCCTCCATCCTCTTCTTTCCTTTTTTGCTTTGTTTGTTCTAGTCTTCCTTTCCACTCTCTCTCCATGTGACCCATGAACTTTATTCTCCACTCTGTGACCTAAAGTACATCATTTCTCCCTCTGCCTCCTATTTGCTTTCTCTTTATTCCCCAACTTGTCCCAGCTTTTGTGTTGCCAGTTTGTTACCACATGTATTTGGAAGTGCAGCAATAATTTGTGAGACCAATTAAGAGGCATTGTAGTGCTCTGGTCTGAGCAACAAAACGAGGGCACCAAGGATGGAGAGGTGTTCCCCTCCCTCCCTACTTTCCACCCACCTTGTAATTCCTTAAAAGCACTTACGAGATTGGCGCTGCCCGTCTGCCTCTGTCTGCTCGGCTACCCGTTGGTTGCCACAGCAGCTGATTGGAGGAATTGAGGCTCCTAATTGGATCATGAGGGTGTGATGCAGGCGACAGTAGCCACATTATGGGAAGCTGACTTTGTGCAGCGTAACCCTGCCAGGATGACCCTTTCCCTGTGTATGCTGGTGTGTGTGTGCATGTGTGCGTGCAGGCTGACCTCAATGTGACTAAGAGCCTCTGCTCATCAAGGCGGACTGGCTGAGGCTGCAGGAGAGGATAGATTGATGAAGAGAGGATAGGAAAGTAGAAGAGAGGAAAAGCAGGAGAAAATTGAGTAAAAATTAAAGGAGAAGAGAGGGAAAGCGGAAGCGAGAAGGGGTGGAGAGAAGATTGAGATATTAGCACAGTATTAAGGGCACTGCGCTTCAGTTTTCCTTTTTTACAAATGTTTCCTTCCTTTGTGACAGTAGGGGGTAAGGTAGGATTGATGACATGATGCAGTGAATTAATCCCCCTGAACTTTGTGCTCTGTGTGAGTGTGTGTGTTGGTGTCTTTCACTTTGGTGCAAAGTGACTGTGTTGTCCGTTACGGTGTAAACTGATAGCGTCACTGCTCTTTGCCGCATTACGGGGAGTGTGGAGCTGTACATTCAGTTTCCTAACTGCATTCTATATCACACCATCATGCACACCTGATCCCACAGACCTGAATGATACACCAGCAAGGACTATTTCTAAGCATTTAAACCTTGCTGGTTACACACACCCATGCACTCTTCCTTTATATACTGTATGTTAAGTGCATTCATTATTTTAACGCACTGTTAAAGTAGTTAATATTATTACTTTACTGAGTTTTAGCAGGTTTGGGTTAGCTTGATGTCATGTTGGTGTCTGTATTTCTTTGTAAAGCCAACTATACTGTAAAGTGACACGCCTTACATCCTTCAAGCCCTTTGACTGTTATGATTCTCTGTAAACGTTTTACAATTACAGCTTGGCCAAAAACTTTTTTTTACAAAAACCAAACCATTAATAGGTTCACATTTCTGCATGGTAAAGGAAACCAACCATTTAAAGTCCCATAAAGTGTTCTTTAATATACATGTGGCGTGGAAATGGAAGTGCTCAGGATTAGAGATGACAGAAAAAAATTGTTTTGGCAACAGCACACTTGCAGCACATGTTTTTTATACAAAGTTAAATTACTATAAGATCTACATTTACTAATTATTTTATCAGAAAAATAAAAGGAATCACATATTGTCATCATTTTAGTTCCTTGATTCAGCCTTCCTTGACAACCCATCATCTTTTTGGTTTGCTTTGATGCAAAGTGTTGCAATGTGTGTCCAGCCTGCTAACTATTTTTTATGCGCAACTGTAGAGGACACAAATAGAGAGTAGGTTTTGTGGAGTTTTGTTTGTTCTCTAATGTAAAGGTTAATGGCAATTAGAAAAACCAAACTCTAAAATAGATTTTAGTTGACAAAATCCTGTTCTTCTGTCAGTATGGTAGCTTTGACTCAAATACCCACTTCATTTTAGCGCAACGGGGGATGTCCCAGTGAATATCTGTTTGTGTGTGTATGTGAGCGTATGTGGGTGTTTAAGTGAGTCTGGATTTGTGAGTGTGTCTGACCATGTTGGGATTATGTGCATATGTGTGCAATCATTTGTGTACGTGTTGGTTTCTGTGAGTTTGTGTGTGTGTATGTAAGACCGTGTGTGTGGTTTGTCAGCGAAGTGCGGCGGTACAGTGGGGGCGTCTGATCCCTCCACCTTTTAAGAACATCAGAGGGTGTGAAAAGCACTGATTGCCCTAACCGCTCTCATTGGGACTCAAACCCCCGGCTTAGTTGTGCTTGAGCGAGTTTGGAGAGGCGAGAGGGAGAGAGAGAGAGGTGTGTGTGTGTCTGTGTGTGTGTGTGTGTGTGTGTGTGTGTGTGTGTGTGTGTGTGTGTGAGAGAGGGAAAGGGGAACAGGGGAGAGAGGGTGGGAGTGAATTAGTTTGGAGGAGTGATGGAGAAGGAGAGAGGAAATCGGGGTTAGCAAGGGAAATAGTGAGTAAACAAGAAATTTGGAGTCAGAGGGACATGGTAAGAACGAGGGAGGAGAGGGAGAAGGCTGAAAGAAGATGGGATAGAGGAAAGAAACAAGGGAGAATAGTGAGGGAGCATCCAACTTAGGGAAGTCATGAGCAGGAAAGTTTTGGAGAGACAGAAGACAGACAGAAGTCATGATTGGATTGTCCATTACTTCTTCTTTAAATCTTGACATTTTATGTTCAAGCTACTTATTAAGATCACTGTTTGAATGGATCCATCAGGTGCTGATCTATTTACAGAAAGCAAAACCCCTCCAATGATGTTTTGTTTCCATGATGAAAAAAAATGTAGGGATTAAGTAAGCAGAGTGCCAGACAAGACAGCTGTACGATAATTCTGCCCGAGTCGTTTTACCTCACAGTCAAATGTGTAGAGGGGCGACCCTTTCAAATGTCAGTTTGATGACCAAGGTCAAATCTCGGGATGGAAAGCCTGGTAAAGTGTCTTTGGGGAAGACAGTAATTCCCTGCAGGCTCTGGGATTGTTACTTTGTGCTTGAACCTGTGCTCTAGTGCCCTGTTATATCACTTTACCGAGTCTGAATAGTTGAGTTCAGAGCCATATTTTGATACATCATCCTTAATAAAACAATTAGAATATATTTAAAGATTGTTTTTTAAATGTAAAATCTGGAAACGGAAAGAAAACTACTCTGTAATGAAGAAGTGAGTATTCACTGTAAAGAGACCGGTTCCCAGTTTGTTTGTGTGCTGTTTTGGGAGGGACTTGACAACCACACATTTACAAATGAGAGAAGGAACATATATTAAGACAATTTTGCATATTTTTGTTTCTTATGGCAGAGATCCTAGGTCTACCGTAGATATTTTATATGTTGATAAAAGTGACCTTTTATAATATCTCTTGCAGGTTATGTACATGTTTCAGTTCTCTCTCTCTGTTTTCCTCTGTATTAAAGAAGGGGCTCTGAAGTTAAGATTTCCTCTTTGTGTGTGTATTACACTAGTGTGTAAAATAGTGCACGTGTGTGTGTGTGTGTGTGTGTGCTCAATGTCATCTAGGGGTTAAACGCAGTGTTGACTATGTAGAGCAGAGTGAAGCTTGCCGACTGATATCCACTGACATTCAACACATTAAGCCCTACACACTATCTACACGTGGTAAACGTGCTGTTTATTCTCCTCAGCCAGCTGAAAAGATACACGGAACAAGGCTTTACCCTAACTGAAATTTATTTTTCAGTGACCTTCACAAGAAAAACATGCAGTGGAGGGAACGTAACAAATAAAAAAAAATTAATGCAGGGGAAAAAACGTGTGTAAATTCTCATTCACACAACAGCATGTTTATTTGTTTTTGTAATGAGGATTCCTGAAGATACATTTGGTAACCAATAAAATGGCATTTGTTGTTCTTTATGATGACCTTAACTTTAATTTGAGGGCAATAAAGTAAAGTGTTTCTGCACATCTCTGACAAACACACGCAGGCTGTACAACAGTTAAAAGAAGGATAGATGAGGGAAGGGAAGCAAAGGAGATGAAACAGAAAGAAGGTAAGGATGAATAACCAACAAATTGTTAGGATGTGTAGTCAAAGCAGCAGGAGAAGGACCCAAATGCAGACAGGCACGGAGGCTCAAGTAGTTAAAAGATTTATTTAATCTTACACACGGGTACAGGTAGGCAGGCATGTAGACAGGCAACGAGTAAACGGTAGATCCAGGTTCAGAACACAAAAACGATGCACATGGAACACAGTGCACAAGGAAGCAGCACACAGACAATGAACCCACAGAGGAAGGGAACTGGTATAAATAGGGAATCAGGGGCAGGTGTGTAATGGGGAGCAGGTGAGGATAATCAACAGAGACACGAGGGCAGGAACTGAAAAGACAGGAAAGACAAGACTTCAAAATAAAACAGGAAACAGACAAGGACTAACAGGATATAACACAAATTAGATAGGACTTGTTTTTATTTTGTAATTTGAGGTTTATATATTTATGAAGGCCTTTTACATATGTCAGACTCCTACTGGCAGTGCCAGGCTCATAAAACCCAGAATAACTTTTAAGGATGACAGATCATTTAAGGTAGATTTAAAAACTCATAAAGGGCAAATAAAAACTTGAGTTGAAAAGAACAAGGAACAATAGAGAGAAGAGACTGGGGAGTCTCTCTCTCTCACTCACTCACACACACACACACACATTAAGACAAAAACATGTACTTGCACAAAGCTCATACACACTAAAACACACACAGCATGGCCCAGTAGATTTATATGGGGCAATAGGGTCTTGGGGTCACATAACCAGGGGTAACCAGAGGCCTGACCTCCTGGTTTGTTTGGGAGTTCTGGGGCACACATTCACACACATAGTGACACACAATTTAACACACACATATACGTTGGTTAGAAATCTAAAATGATGTTGCTTTTAGGCTTTTTTACTTCCTAAAACCTGCATGAAATAAATGTCAGTGTTTGGTGATGTAAACCTTTTTAATAAGGAAATGTTTTTAAAAAAGTTAAAATGTTAACAACATTTGGGGTTAGATAGCCCCAAGAAAAACACACAAATACTCACAAACACACACATACATCAGGGTGGGGGTCAGGTGTGGGGTTAGGCTGTGAGGGTCTCTAATAGGTTCCCCTGACACATGAGGTGTCAACACTGGAGACAGAGATGTCATCACACACACACACACACACACACACACATACTCACACATGAACACACTTGAAAACACAAACACACACACAGCCACACATTGTGTCCCTGTGTCCAGATATAATTTCATGCAATATATAGACACAAAAACAAAGTGGCAACATTAAATGCATTACATTAAACAGGTTAATGTGCAAGCCCACAAAAGAGATGTGTGCTCAGACACGTGCACATGTGTGTCACCACAGTACACACACACATATAAACAAAAGTCTTAGAATAACATGTTTTAGTTCAAGTTTCTCATATTTTACACCGTCCCCTGCCTCTTTCATCCTCTAAATACTAACAGTACAGCTTGTCTCTTACAGGCTGCACTGTGTATATTTTGGCGTCTGTGTTTGTGTATCTTGTGTCAGGTGCTGTTTGGACGTGAATGTGTGTATTGTTATATTTAGGTGTATCTCAGCGTTTTTAAAATAAGTATGTTTTCAGTATGTGTAAGAGAGTGTATATGAGAACAGATGAATGGATATGTCCAATGTTTATGTGTTTCTGCGTGTGTTTGTGTGCCTGTGTGCACATGTGCGTGTGTCGTTATGGATTGCCAGGTTGTGGACTTGACAGGATCATAATTACGAGCAGTGATGAAATCTACCAAGTGTTTTTTCCCTGCATGGCTGCCTGTGCGTGTGTGTGTGTGTGTGTGTGTGTGTGTGTGTGTGTGTGTGTGTGTAATATTTGTCATCTGTGGCAGCACGCTCCCTGTTAGCACACAGTAACCATGATCACACCTCCATCTTCCACTAATAGGACCACGACAGACGGATGGAGAGCAAAGGAAGATAGATAGATAGATAGATAGATAGAAAGAATATATAAACTCAGCAGGTACATGCAGAAGAAATGATTTTTAATGATTTTTAGGATTTCCCCTCAGAGAAACTCTTCCTCTGTAGTTGGTGTTCCTCTGATAATGTATTGCAGTGAGTGAGTGAGATGTCTTAAGTGTGTGTCAGACACGCACCCGTTCACCACATAAAGGCTTTTTCCCTCCCGTCATTGGTTTGTGATCCAACCCAACCTGCCACTCTAGTCAAATCAGAGAGAGAGAGAGAGAG
>LKNJ01000362.1:158238-179136 GCA_002120245.1 Maccullochella peelii | reverse complement strand
AAACAAAAAGAAACAAAAGAACACAGGAACCTATCCTACTCCAGACACATTGACATAGCCAATACATGAACACACACACAGACAAATCTACACATGACCACACATACTCACTTAGCCAAATATGAACATTCACTCACTGACTTGCTTGATTGACTTCTAGGCTCCGCGCAGGGTTTTCTGCCAGAACCGCTGTCCGATCAACACGGCGATAAGCATCGCGCACATATCGCAGACCAAGAATAGGGGTTACACTACATAACCAATGGTACGTCCATTCACCTGTTCATCTCTGTTGCTGTCACAGTGTTTTGGCGTGGGAATTGTTTGGGCAGCGTGAGCGCGTGAGACAGAACGTGAAAGCGTGTGTCACACGCCAGAAGCGTGAGAGTTGGCAACCCTGATAATTGACTGTTCGCTAAGCCCTGCCCCCCTTAGTTACTATTGCTACGCGTGTCAAGCTGTCTGTTCTTACGGGGCACTAGCTAACTAGCTAATTACCATTAGCTCCATGAGAGTTGGTCTCTGTCCTCCTGACTTGTTTTGAAAGGACATCCCTGTAAAATCCTGCACTTATCTAATAAGCATATCATTAGCTAACTTCTGGATTTAAGACTTTGGAAGTAATACTAAATGATCGTTACTAGGTAGTAAGCTAGTCAGCTGCGCATGCTAACGTTTGCAGCTGACGTTATAGCAGATAAATATACTGTTTAATTCATTCCTTAAACTTTTGCTCTTGTACTTTTGTTTTGAAAAGGCTAAAAAAAGACAACATCCTTCAAATGTTTTAATGTTTTAGATATTGCTCATACAACAAGCCCCATGCACACCACTTCAGCATGTGAAGAAATTCAAAGATTAACAGGTCTGCCGTGCCTGGTTACAGTTGCTAAGCTATGATTGGACATTTGCATTTCGTTGGAGGGGTTTAGCAAATGTCAATTTTTCCATCAATGTGATGAAGTACCTTTTATTTGTAAAATATTTAATAAACTGTATTAACCAGACATTCCTGTCTGTATCTGTACAGAATCTGTATCTATTTATTACATGTACCGTGATAGAGGATTTTATCCATATGTCCCACCCATATCAGGTGTGTAGTACTGTGCTACTGCTGTTAGTTAGTAGTGCTGAAACAGTTAGTCAACTGATAGATTGGTCGACTGACAGAAAATTTATTGACGACAATAATACATTATTCAATAATTAAGCAAAAGGGCCAAATTTCTGCTTCTCAAATTGAAGAATTTGCTGATTTTATTTAAAGATGTCACCTTGGGGAATCATCTGGGGAATCATGATGGTCATTTTTCAGTATTTTATTACATTGGATAGATTTTCGGATTAACTGATAAGTCACAAAAATAATTAACAGATAAACAGCAATAACAATTATTGTTACTTGCAGATCTAGTTAGTTGTTGTTAGAAAATTAATGTTACTTCATTTCCCAGTGGCTCAGCTGGAATTTGTTGAAGACAATTGTTAATTTATATAGCAGTTCCTAAAGAATTAGCATGCAGGTTGTGCGTTTGCCTATTCTTGCTCCGCATATCCACCCCCATCACTTCTTCTGTCAGAGAAATTAAAGTGTGTGAGCGGACCGTCCCTCTGCACCTGTCGACACTGATACGCAGATGGAGAGATAATTGCGAAGGGATGATTGTTAAGGAGATAATTGGAGTTTCCATACCCCCTGACAGGAGTTGGTCTGGGCTGGGTTTCTGACCCGCTGCCCAGGTAAGCATTTGTTCAGCAGGCGGCAGGGCTCCGCAACAAACCAGATTGGAAACGTGGCGAGAAACAGCAAGGAGGAGAGACAATGGCCTAGTGTTAGAGGGTTAGAGAGTGAGACACAGGAAGACAGAGATATGTTCGGAGCTGAAGGGAGTGCTCTCACACCCTCGATTACCCATTTAATGAGGCAATGCAGTGCCATTGTTTTATTACTTAGAGGAAATAGGAGAAATCTAGATTACGCCGTGTGGTCCCTGTGTTTCCCACTGCTAGGCTGGCATCTGTTCTCTTTGTTCGCAGCAGTCTCCCTATCATCTTCTCTCACAGACACTAATGCTTCTGTTTCTTCTCCTCTCCAGCAACCAGCTTTGCCTTCTGTCTCACCTACATTTTCAAGACACGCTTGCTTTTTGGCTCATCCTTATTAACCTTCCATTACCCCCGTTTCAACTAATGGAATCTCTCATGAGTATCCAACGCTCCCCGACATTAATCTGTTTGGCTGGTCAGCTGCTCTGATCACTACTATTCCCAGCGGTGGAAGCTCAAGAGTTTAGTCTCTTCCTGTCTGCCTTCTTTCTCTATTTTCTTCATTTTTTCTTCTTTCTATCTTCATCTCAACTCATCTGTCTTTTCCTCCCTTTTTTCTATGATTGTCTCTCATTTTTTGCAACACACACCGGTAACAGCAGTGACATAAACACAATTTTATTGCTCTGCACAGGTAGTAAATCTTCCTTAAGCTTCATGAGGTAAAGCTGTTTATACCGGGGAACAGAGAGCACACCTCTCTGGAGTGCAACACTCCATGGGGCATATGGGTACTCTAGAGAGGTAGAAAGGCAGTGAGGCAAATCCCACCCCCTCCTAAAAACCTTTAAAACCTGTTTTGCATTTCTTGACTCAGTATTACAGAATATGCATGGATGAAATAATCTCTTTGCAGTGCATTGACACATTATAACTGAATGAATCACCTTCTCCAGAGTACATGTCAAGCTGTTCGCAGGAGATCCCAGAGAAAACTGTTCTCACAGTAAAAACCCTCCTACTCACTCATGTCTGGAGACATTCATGCAGATCCACGTTGGTGCTGCGTTTCCGTCCCCTGGGTCCCTGTCCTCTGAATAGTAGGAGATTGATTGCACTGTGTGAGTCATGCTGTGTTGGAGGGCTCACGTGGAAGGCCACCCCCACGCATCACCTGAGGGATTCTTCACAAGCACCAGCTGTGTGTGAGGTGCTCTTTTGTCAAAACCAGCGAGACATTTTTCTTATTGAGAGGGGTGTTGAGGGGGCTGCAGGGAGCGTGTGCACCCTTAGCATGTCCTGAATACATACGGGTGTGAATCGGATATCTGCTTCTTTTGCTCGGTCTCTCATTAACATAGCTGATTAGCCCTCCGGAAGATGGATGGGACCAGAGGGACCTCAACATGCTCTCTGTTTTTATTACACATATCAGCTGACAGTTATTAGCCATGGGTGGCTGAGTGGAAGATGATTGTGTGCGTCTTCCAGTGTCTGGTGTCAGATGTGTTTATCTCCCCTCAAAGTGCTCCGTGGTTGATTGAGTGACCCTTCACCCTTGTGGAGGTGGTGTATATTACTGCCTGATGTGACAGCAACCTCCCTGCTCCTGTCATCCCTCTCATTTTTCAAAAGGATACCTTAAACTAAATATGGAAAAGATTGCTATAGCATACCTTGTGAATGAGTCGTAGTCAGCTTTTTAAAGAAACTGTATGCCAGCCAAAATGAATACCTGTTTCCATACCTGCACCAGTTTTTTCATGATTAATTTTGGGGGTATTTTATACCTTTATTAGAAAGCCAGCGGTAGAGAGATGACAGGGAATGAGGGGAGAGAGAGATGGGGAATGACATGCATCAAAGGTCCCTGATCAGGCACGTTCCTTAATCCCTAGGCCCATATCTGCAATAGTTAATACAAGCACCTGTACTTTGTGTTTGGTGCTAATTAGCAGATGTTAGCATGCTAATGTCCTCAACTAAGATGGTGAACACGGTAAACATTATACCTGCTAAATATCAACATGTTTTTATTGTCATTGTGAGCATGTTGGCATGCTGATGTTAGCTTTTAGCTCAAAACATTGCTGTGTGTGCGTCCAGCCTCACAGAGACGTTAGCATGGCTGTAAACATAAACATAGTCTTTTTGCTTGATAATTGACCTAAACAATTATTAAAATTGTTGCTGATTCATTTTCCATCGATCAACTAATCGATTAATCAACTTTAATCATATGTTTAAGATCAGTTTTTGCTTTTCATAATAGTTAGTTGCAGCCCTATAATATAGCGTCCTCGGTTTTTCTAGTTGTGTCCCGTTTTGCTACCAGTTTTGACTAAAAAGAAATTAGATTTGACGTCCTCAGGCATCCATCTGAAATCTGTGATCTTGTGGTGTAAAGGTGACATTGGATGGGCAACATAAACCCGGGTGTAGTAGTAGGATTGAGACTCACTGTATGAAGGTGGTGTGTGACTCTTGGAATCAATCTGGCAGGCTTATGGTGAAGTGGAGGAAAGCTGAGCTGGATTTAGCTGGTCACTCTTCCATTCCACGATCTTTGTTCATTGTTGCCCAAAGAAATATAGAAAACATGATTTCATACTGATTGGAAAACATATTTCTTTGGAGACTGCACAGAATAGAGAATGGTATATAGTAGCAACTTATTTTGATGCCTTGTTTTTTGGGGACACCTGACATGTCAGTCCTCAGTAGTGGGGCTCTATTAAAAAAGGACCTTTTTATGGATGGATGAACAAGAACCCTCCAATCAGTACACTCCCTCCAGCTGGACCCAACTCCCTGCAGCTGTGAAATTCCCTCTGTACTGCTGACCTTAATGTTGCATGGGATAATGGCATGCAAGTCCCAGGGGATGAAAATAGTAGAAACCCTATGTTTCTTCTGTGTGCGTGTTTGTGTATGTGTTTGTGGAGGCATTTGATGTATATAACATCCTATCAGAATTTGTGGTTTGCATGCAGTCAAAGTAAACCCATGAGTCCAGAGTGTTTTCCCAGTCAACAGACTCAAAATACCTTCCTTATATGGATTCTTGCAATCCTGGTTGTGGTTCCCACAAAAATAAATTTAAAACATTATTTTGTGACTGCACCCGGTACAATTCAGTTCACCTGTATTGATTTTTTTCTTGACATATCAAGCAATGCAGAGCTATTGAAAAAAGAATCACACACACCCACACAAAGGAGCTGCTCTGTAATACCACAGTCCTACACACGGCTTGGTGAGCAGCTCCAGTGGAGCAGCTGGGAGGCAGGTACCATGCACAAGGGCACCTTGACACCTTTGACTGATGCAGTTTGCCAATGTATCTGGCTAAAATTGACCTGTATTTACATATTGCCCAGTCAAATGGTCTCCCTTTGATATCAGGATATTCCTCCCTGTGAAATTAGTCATATATATACATATATATGTATGTTAGATTCTGTTTCTTTTAATTCTGAACATCTGTCAAATAAGGTTCAGGCTGAAAACTAAGCCCTTCATAGCATTTTAAAATCCATCGTTATTTCAAATATAGAGACCTTGCGTTATTTTTACTTCATTAATAATGTAGTCATCACATCAAATTCAGACATTGTGAACCAGTAATGGCCCAGTAGCATTTTGTACTATAAACATTCATGGGCAGTATGAAGGATGTAGTGTTGCCTACCACCCTCTAGTTGCCCTCACATCATCCACAACTTCAGATGCAGGAACAACTGTCACAAACATGCCCTCTTTATGCAGCCGGCGCAGACATGTCTGTCATTTGATATTTGGCTCATGCTAAGCAGAGGAACAGCTGCAGGGGCACAGGAAACAGAGAACAGAGAAGACTAGCTGCATGAGTTGTTTCTGACGGCTCCTCCTGTTGTGCGAGTATCAGTCCCTTTAGGATTTGAGTTTTTCTCTCTTTTCCTGCGACCCAAAACTCTTTGGCCACACCAAATGCAAATCAACTTGTTGTTCATTCATAGGAAAAGTTTCGAAAGAGTGAAAATTTTAAGTCAGGAGACAGTTCCAGTGAGCTTTCCTGCATCATGTGTATGCGTTTGCTGAAGAATTCTGTTGACTTTTGGAAATGATTATGGTTTGTTTTGAGTGTAAATAAAAATGTGATGCAGTGGAAATGTGCTGCAAATCTTCCATTATTTCAGAAATGATTTAAGGATTTGGCGAAGCCAAGTCAGTTTTGCAAATGTGCTAATTCCTTGAGGGGAAACCTAATTATGACAAAATGTCCAAACACTCACAATTCCCACTTCATCTTCCAAAAGTCCTTTAGCAGCTCTGAGCTACTGTAATCCCTGCCAGTGAAACAGACCGTTGCCCGGGCAACCTCAGTCCTGCCGCCATGGCAGCTGTAACTGTGGTGAGGAGACACGGAGTGCCAGGGTGGACAGGTGTTGCTGGGGTCTTCAAGATCACTTTAGGTCTCTCAGCCCTGCCTCCAATGTCGTTACACATGTGGAGCAGCGCTAACAAGTCGCTCACACACAACCACACTCAATACACCGCTCCTCTATACTGCTTTCCGAATAAGACCTGAGACCACTGAGTTACACTAATGTTCTGTGTCATGCTCATGTCGAATTAGACGAGCACATGGTTCTCTTGCCAGCTTGCAGCAGGAGGTCCATGCCACATGGCTGCATGTTTTTTGTTTTTTTTTTGTCAGACAGATATACTGTAAGTATGAGAAATTCTGACTCATACTAAATGACACATGGTAACCTGCTGTAGGTAAGAGTAATGGGACAGTGCACAAAAAGTCAAACAAGCTCTCATTAGCTTTTATCCAGGCAGAACATGGAGGCCGCCGCTGAAATTGGTCCTAGAAAATTGGAAGGGGAAATATAATGTGTGCTGGTGGAAAGCAATAGTTGAGAGAGTGTCGATTTAATAGCAAGAGTGTGTGCAGACCATGAAGGAAAGATAGTTCTGTTACTGAGTCAGTGTGGCCAGGCTCAAAATGTCTATTTCAGGGCTTGCTTTAAGTAGGGTGAGTCACCAGGCTTTTGGAGCACTAAAGACTACGTGTGTGTGGTCATGTGTGTATGTATTTTTATGTGATACCGCTGAATTTCTCTCCCTCTATCTCCGTCACACACACGCAAACACACACGTGCTTGCCCGGAGGGTGCAGGTCTGTGACAGGTTAGGCGTTTTGGGTGTGGGCCATCCTCTCTCTGTCTTTCCCTCAGCTCCTAGCAGCGAGCTGGCCCTCGCACGGGGACAGACAGGGACTTCAATCTGTTTGGTAAATACTGAGATAAGTAAGGCCCACCCATCGCCATGGCAGAAAATAGCCCAGGCCAGACCTGCGAGCGCAAAGATAGCATGCTAGCATGGAGAGAATATACCTTCCAAAGAGAAGACTGAACATAAATGAGCTATTTTAAGATATTAGAGGAAGGAAGTCAGAGTGACAGACAGACAATGGGAGCAAGAGAAATGGACTGAGACTGAGGGAGAAAAGCAAATGAGGGATGGAAACTGCCTCCTGCTGCCAGTAAAATGTCAATGGAACCCCGGGGATGCATTGATTAACCTCTCTATTCCTAATCTGCCTTCACCTCCTCTACCTCTCACTGAAGGCAAACACACAGCTTGGTGGTATACAGATGGACCAACTTGCCAGCTTTATATAATCATGCCATCGAGTGGTTGAATGGGCAAGGCCATTACAGCTATTTTCAACTGAAGATTCAAAAGCACTGTGTGATGTTATCAAATTGTGACCAATGACAGATATCTATTTTCTCTGTCAGATTTTCAGATTTTTCCTCCTTTTTATAGGCATTGTGTTATCGAGTTGTCCATCCCGTTCTCGTGAACGTGAAATCTCAGGAGCGCCTTGAGTGAATGTCTTCAAATTTGGCACAATCATCAACTTGGACTCAAGGATGAACTGTTAAGAATTCGGTTGTCAAAGGTCACTGTGACCACACAAAACACATTTTTGGCCATAACTCAAGAACTGATGACCATATCTCACAGTTGGTCAGGCAAATGAATTGGTGACATTTTTGACTCAAAAGGTCGCTGTTACCTCAAAATGACCTTGACGTTTCTGGCCATAACTCAAGAATTGATGAATTGATACCTTTTGTTCAATTCCTTCAAAGTATTCACTACATTAATTATATGAATCTGGACAGACATGGATTTAAACTGCAACTTGAGTGGTTGGCGGAGGCAAACAATCACGTGGCGGTAATTCTAGTTTAACATCAGTTGTAGCTTTTTTTAATACATTTGTGTACTTAGGTGACAAAGCATGATTTAAACTTCCACATTTATTAGAATTTGATTCAGTTTAGTTCAGTTTTAGTATTTGTATTCATTTCATTTTGGCTCACTATAATCACCCAGGGGTTCACTTTCAGTTGTACTGGAGTTTTTCCTCAGTTTAATACAAATATTCCATAATCCTCTAATTAGTCCACAGACTCACTTTCTCCATGTCCCTTCTCCCTCTTTTCTCTTCTCTCTCTGGCAGTTTGCTCCCAATTCTCCAAAGGTGTGTATGCCATCATTGGCCTGTATGACAGGAAGACAGTCAACATGCTCATGTCCTTCTGTGGAGCGCTGCATGTCTGCTTCGTCACGCCGTCCTTCCCCATTGAGACGGCCAACCAGTTTGTCATCCAGCTGAGGCCTGAGCTCCAGGATGCTCTGGTGGGAGTGATCGACCACTACGGATGGACCAAGTTTGTCTACATGTACAGTTCTGACTCAGGTAGGAAACTTAGAAGTTATTCACCCTTTATTTATAATTTCACATCATACCATATATTTGGCACAATCATTTTAGTGGACACCTTTATATTTGATAATGTCCTTTAAGCTTTGTTACATCATTATAAAAAGATGTGACTGTAAAGTGGGCTAAGCCGAGAATGTTTTCAATTGATTATTCATTATAAAAAGATATCTATCTAAATGCATTATCATCCTCATTCATCTTTGAATACATAAAGTTTCACCATGGGATTTCTTTAAAAAAGCAGCTCCAGTACATGCACATGAAGACAGCTAGAGGCACAACCAGTCGTTAAACCAACCACCATTAGCCGTCTTCATATTGCCATGGCGACAGCAATGCCATCAGAACATTTATTTTAGACCACCGTCTTTGTACGGACAGAGAACACAGAAAAGAAGCATTGACCTGCACTGACTAGCAGATAAATCACACAATAGAACAAAATATTAAGCTTTTCATAGAGCAGTCCTCAGCAGTAACTCGTGTTGCAAGTCTCTTTGTCAGTAGCATGCCATAAGAAAAAAAGAAAAAAACAACACAAGAAGTGCTGTAGCATTCAATTTAAACATCTTAATAGCACTCCTGCAGAGGCAGACAGAAATAAAGCAGCACACCTGTCAGCCTTCTGCTTCCTCCTCTTCCTCTCCTCTCTACCCAATCAGCTATACCCTTCCCATAATGCCATGCCATCTGTCCCAGGTGTCGTGGGTTTTGGGGCATGACTGTGAAGGGTGTATTTTGCGTGTGTGTGCCCAAAAGCATGCACACTTTACATATGTGTGCGCACTTTGCACATGCAAATTCTCATGCATCCAGTATGAGGGCTTATTGCAACTTTTATCTGCTCATGTTTTTACCTTGTGCGAGAAACGTATGCAGGCTTAAGTCAGCTTTAAAAGACCGATGTCATCATGTCACTCTGCAAAGCACACCATCGAGCAGTGACAGGGAAGATTTCACAGTGGTCTCTAGCCCCATTGATGCATGATGGCCGTAGCACCACACATGTCCTACAGATTTTTTTTTATCTTCTGTGATCCCTTCATTATCCACCCACAAACTGTTGGGTAGTCTGTGTGTGTGTGTGTGTGTGTGTGTGTGTGTGTGTGTGTGTGTGTGTGTGTGCAGGGTCACTCCTGTATGATTGAGTGGTGGGATGTAGCCAGTGGAATCCGTATCAGTAGTCCTCTGTTGCCTGGATACTACGCTGTAGTCACCCTTCCTACGGGGTTATTTTAAGCCTTTAAGAAAAATCATATTTAGTTGTGAGGGATTTGCTGTGTGTGTGTGTGTGTGTGTGTGTGTGTGTGTGTGTGTGCGCGCACTTCTCCAAATATTCTATCAAAGTATCTTATTCTTATCTTATCTTATTCTTTTATATAAGCACTTCTAGATAATATTGCCTATGAAAAGGCCAAACGTTCTCTCATTTCTAGTCTAATATATTCATATTAGCTATGTATTTATATTTCAGAATTTTGCAGTGTTTAAATCCGTTATCTGAAGTAGACAAGGACATATACTGTGTATATATACCATATGCGTCATCACTATCCTAACATCTCAAGAGCTTGAGTATTTTTTACCCTTTTTTTCTACTAACATCTGTCTTGCTGTCTTACTGTGCAGCATCCGCTAATAAAAGTACCTCATTTTTATTTTCAAAAGCCAAGAACGGGAAAACAAATTTGATAGCCCATTAAACCTATCATAAACAATATTCAGGAAATGGTTTCCCCAAAGTGTTATTTTCTTTACTCTCGATTGCCTGGTGCCCAGGTCTCCATGTATGGCCTCTGGCCAGAAGGATGCTTATGACAGCCAGATTTCATTATTATATTATTCTCTTCCAGGATACTTTTGGAGGAGCATTTTTACCTTGGCTAGTCCCAGGAGCCTCACTGTCAGGCTGGCTGTGATTTATAGGGACACATAGCTACATTGAAAAGGTGAGAGGATATTTAGTGCAAACATAGTGAGACAAAAAAAGGGAAGAAAGCAGGGAAGGAATGGAGAAAAGATGGAACATATGAAAAGATAAGAAATGTGATAGTCTAGCATACTGATAACATTGAAGGAAAGTTGACTCTCTGTATTGTAGTAGTACAATAATGTGTCTATAATACAATGTATCTGTAATGCATTACAGTACAGAACATTCACTAAGTGTTAATGGGATTCAAGCACTAATTTTAGCCTGTCTCGACTGCTGCCCAGCTGTGTGCTCAAGTGTACATGATGCAGAACCAAATTATCAAATAAACAAACACATAAAGACACTAGGAAAGAAGTAAGATAAATAAAAAAGATGGAACAAAAGAATGAAAAGATTTTTAAAAAGTGAACTGCAGAGCCTCCTTTTCAAACTGCAGGTTCAGATTATATTGCATGGTGCTGTCCGTGGTGCTGAAACTGACTCCATTCAAAGACAGTTGTCCGTTATCCTCAGGACCCCTGGCCTTATTCATGGCAATGATTAACTGCCTCCTGTGTTCCCATGCCTGTCATCAGTTTCACAGCTACTATTATACAGTATATATAGTATATATACTATATCTGATAGCACCAAGGTCTACAATTATTCACTCATGAGCAACAGTGAATGGAAAGAGACACCATGAAAGGTGCCATACGTACACATGTACCTTTCCAGTTGAGCTTTCTTTTGGGTGTCTGATGTGTTTTACGTGTCCTGTATTGTGGTCATATGTGGAGGTGAAACACCATCCATCTTTTCATTTCTTAATGACCTGGTGTCAAATGGGCAGCATGAATTGCCTGGAGAGCAGCTGGTGTGCATTCTAATAAGGCCAAGCAATCATCTTTCAGAGGCTGTGACTGCATTTCTCATTCTTCTCTTGACAGGGTCTGTGTTGTTGTTGGTGGCGCTGTGGATAAGCCGTTTGTACATTTGCGCAATATGCATAAAATGCCTCTATGAACATGAACAAACAAGCATGGAGGATACGCATAACACATGTATAGGCCCACAGTAGCTATAACAGTGTTTGCAAGCTTAGTGGTAGAAAAACAAACACAGCTACATATGTATTGGTTTACATTGCTAAGTTTTGTAATTGCTATAATTTCGGATAATGGCTGCCAGTCTGCTGCGGGTGAAATTACTTTATTTACTCTGTGGAACAACTGTGGCTGCCAGCTCGAGAATAATCTGATTGGTCTACTGCCAGCAGCAAAGGAGTTCTCTAATCGCCTTTTATTTCCTGTCTTAGCATGAGCCCTTAGCTTATTGGTTGCTCTGCCTCTTTCTCTATGATGCTGTCGCAGCAGCGTATCAGTGACGTGTAATTGAGTTGTGCCACCTGTAATTGGTGCTCGGAGGATGTAAAGCTGGCTGTGAGTGTGTTGTCTGCGATGATGCACAGGCTGATTATTTATTAGTGTGAAAGTAGTGATTATTTAGCCTGGCGCTGTACGAGCTGGGAAAGCACACCTGTATGTGTCAGTGTGCTTAATGGACTGTCCCACTTGTTGTACTTTATCACTGAAGCTACAGGGGAGATTCTGATGGATAAGCTTATCAAGAGCAGTTTGGTTTTCTGCATGGCTTCTGTTTTGTCCCCAAGTTGTTTTAATTCATCTTTCAACTCATAATATTAATACACACAGTGTAAGATTAACTTACACATAATTTATGTCTCATGCTGCCAGTAGAACACCAACTAGTCATTCATCACTTCATTCATCTCAGACTTCTTTGCAGAACTTTTGCTGTAAATGCCCACACAGTAAGCTCCCGGAGTTTCTCTTTTTTCCATTTCAGTCAGAACTTAATATCCTGCAACTTCCAAACACCTGAAAGTTTTACCTTTCTCCACTCTTCTGTCTAGGCCTGTCGGTGCTGCAGAAGGTTCTGGACACAGCAGCGGAGAGGAACTGGCTGGTGACCTCTGTCAATGTGGAGACCATGACGGAGGCCTCCTTCTTGAAAGTGTTCCAGGATTTGGACAAGAGGAAGGAGGGCCAGATTATCATCGATTGTGAGACTGAGAGGCTCACTGGCATCCTTAAAAAGGTAAAGATCTTTTCTCTGTTTTTGAACAGAAAGGGGATTATGTAACTATGTTGCAATATATAATGCAATTTCAGCTTACAGACTGCAACCTTAACCGTAACATAATAAAACCATACTGTATGTTATGCATCAGCTCCAAATAATACAAGTAGGAATTTTACCTGATCTGTGAATTTTCCTTTTGGGCACATATCAAGGTTAATATAAACTAATTAGCATGCATGTTAAGTTTAAAGGACTTCTTCAGAAAAATGCATGTTTTAATCAGATGAACAAAGGAGGGAATATAAATGGAAAGTGGGGGTTGGTTGGTGGTCTTTTGTGGTGTTTAGTCTCTTGGAACATCAAGGACAGCAGAGATAAATAACGCAGCATTGGCATTTGGAGTCGGCAGTTCTTCTGTGATAGGATCATCACTTACTCACCTCTGTACTGTTGAAAGGAAAAGGATCTTGGCATCACAATTGACTGTTCGCTAAACCCCTCACCCAAACAGAGATTGCCCAATCACAGCTTAGCAACTGTAACTAGGCATGGTAGGTCTGTCAAGCTTTGGATTTCGCTGCATGTTGAAGCGTTGTACACAGGGCTTTAGTAAGAGTTATACTCAGCATTTAAATATTTTGGATGGTGTTGTCTTTTTTATAGCCTTGCAATAACCAAAAACACAAATGCAAAAGATTAAGAAATGGATTAAACAGTGTTTGTCTGCTCTAACGTAAGGTGCAAACATTAGCATGTAACATTAGTAACTGAGTATTTCATTAGCTACATTAACTACATTAGTTTGGTGGGGTTACCGGTTACATTTATAAAAAGCCAAGTTCATGATTAGCATATGCACTGTGGGGAAGCCGGTTCCGGGTGCTATTAGAGTTTAGAGTAACGTTAGCAACTGTGTCCTGTTAGCAATAGACTCGGACCCATTACACCAGACTCATTACCCGAGACAATAGCTAGCATACAATGCTCGACTGTCAGTCCTCAACCTAAAAGCCTTCTCTCTTGTAAAATTGAAACATACTGTTTGAAAATACAAAAAAGTATGTAAGCTATGAAGCTAAACAAAATAACAATCTGATCTTACATTTTTTCCTTATCATATTTCTAGCTCTACAGTGCAATACAAGAACAATGCTGTTTCTTTAGTAGTTTCCATGTCTTCTACATGAATCATCAACTGGTGAGGATGCTGACTTTTTGCCTGGGACATAACTTCAGTCTTTAAGCAGGATAGCATGCATGTAGCCATCAAGTGCCCTTATAAGACCCGTTTTAGGGTTCTTGTTTAAAATGAGTCAGCTGGAGATGGCTTTTTTAACCAGCTCATGTAGCCAACGTTAGCTACAGCTGATAAGGGGGGACAGTTGTCGTTACAGCCGCCAAAGTCGCCAGCTAGAAATGAGAAGCCTGCATTTATCTACCGAAATCAAGTACCCATTGTTTCAAAAATTACTAAAAAAGTTTGAGCTGAAACTCCTGCTAGTGTTATTTATAGACCTTTTTCACAGCAGATATTTTGGCAGGTCAAAGCAGGAAAAGTACAGGTGTAGTTAATAACATCAATAACGAGCGCATTCCATTTAGGTGAGCTAGTTTTTATTTTGCATGCTGGCTCACTGGCATGGCTTACTGGGACACTTAATGGAACTGAGCCATTGTTAACGAAATTTGTTTCACTTGTGATTTTCCTGCAATTACAAGGCAAAACATCTTTTGTGATAAAGGTCTTGTAAAGTGCGTTTGTGATGTGCCGTGCCAGAACAGAAAGCTCGACAGGCATAGCAACAGTCAATTAATGACATTCACACATAAACACACCTGGAACCAGTTCATCAATACAGGCACTCGTATCCCCAGAAATATCTACACATTTATTATATCTGTGTTGTTTTGCTTGTTGTCACACACACGCACTTTAATGATGTTCATAACATACACACACACCCACAGACACACAGTCCCCATCTGTATGTGTAGGCTATGGCTGCTCTGTGTGAATGTTATTGATGGCCCAGTGTCTTTATTTAAGGTTATTGCATCAGTTCTCACCAGTTTACAGGAGCTGAGCCTGAGAAGTTCTCCTTTCAGACGGCCACCATCAATCACCCACTTCTGCTCCCTGCCTCCACACTGCCCTGCCTGTGCACCCAAACAAATACACACAAATACACACAACATCTCTGCCTCTTTTGCCCTTTAAACTCCCTCCTGTGTTCATCTCATTCATCTCATACAGTACACAGATTCTCATACGATAATGTCACTGACAGTACCCTCAGGGTGACTTCTCGTATAAGCTGAGTGTCTCTGTGGAGAACATTCATCGCGACAGAAGAGCTACCTCAAAAACGTTTTAGAGTGTTTTCCAGCAGAGAGACAAAAAGTGACCCGTCCTCTTGGTGCTGAACTCTGAATGACTCTTCAAATCTGCATGTATAATTAAAAAGCTACTCACATCCAAAACATTTCCATTTGACAGTCCTCTGTGGCAGTAATGTGTGCTTTCCCCCCAGTGTCGGGTGTATTTCTGTCAGCGCTGGTGTGTGTCTCTCCTCCTTTCCTCTAGTTTTTCCTTGCCCGGGGCTCGGCCACAGGGCCCGCCTTGTGCTGGGGTCACCATTAATAACAAATGCCACCTTCTGTCATGACCTACAGCGTCATTAGACACACACACATAACACACAAACAAATGAGTACACTCCCTGGAGTATACACTAGTGAAAAATGCTCACAGAGAGGAAGAGGGGTGAAAAATGTGAGGTCATGCATAGTGCCTGCACAGAGACAGTGGAATGAGCCTCTTATCCTCTGTGCTGAGGCTATTAATTGAATGGTGCATGGCTTTGAATAAGCGCTGCCCACTGGGGCCGTCTTATTGTATATGACTCCCCAGTATGCTGTGATGACACATATACACACGTATTTGTTGTGTAGTACAGCAGGCTTTTTTATTTAGGCATAGGCGAACTAGACAGTTGCCTTGAGTGACACACACAAATCTACATTCAAATGTCAGTCAAGGTGGTGTCCAATGTGCCCATTTCATTTATAAATAAACCAACTCTGGCGCTACACCACACCTCTCACTGTGACGTTCAAACTGCCCTGACCCCTCGGTGCTCAGCTGACCTGTGACGCCTGCAGTTGCAGCTGAGAATGACAGCATGCAGCGCAGGCAGAAGAGAGATGGAGTGTAAGCGTGGGAGATGGGCTTGTGCACAGTTCAGCACTGACAGACTTCATTGTTTGAGGATATTGTTAGCCCACAATGGAGTTTCAGGGAACTAGAATATTGTATGTTATTTAAATATCAGATCAAAGATCAAATCAGAGCTCTCAGGGGAACAATGTTGAAAACAGAGGAAAGCGGAGGAGGAGGAGGAAAGCATATATAGTACAGTATAGTACTGACAACATGTAAAAGGATATGAAGTGCAATAAGTTACATGCACTTAAATATTAATAAATTTATGAATTCATTTTCTACTACTTTTATTAAGTCATTTGACTTTATTTCCTATTTTCATTTAATTTCTTATATTGTAATAACTATAATTTCTTGCTTTTAATTCAGTGGTCAGCTTAGGTTGTTTTAGGGCCTGATTTGCCTTTATTTACACATTATAATTGTAATATTTAAGTGAATTCATTAATGTAGTTGCTTTTCTTTAACATAGGAATAGTATCAGTACAGTGGTGGGTTTGTGTGTGGTAGATGCTGTCTTCGTGGGAGTGGGTGTGTGGTCAGCCCCGCAGTGCATGTTGTCTGTCTGTCCCCTGTCACAGTAATACCATCCATCACTCTGGATGGTGGGGAGGGGAAAGAAGAGGGCATTTTTGATTCACAGTTGTTTCTAACTGACTCCAGAACTGTCATTTTCTTTAAGCTACTTTGATTACTTTTCTTATATGGAGTTGGGAATGTCTTGATATATTAACTTTTTACTCAGGTATTAAAGGCGATTTTTGTTAAGTTAGTCACCTTTTATCATATTAAATGTTCAGCATTTTCTCTGATTTCTTGTGAACCTACTTTCTGTCTGTCTTGCACAAGGTCAAGTGCTGTACACTGTACCGGGTATACTGCTGAGACACTGTCAAAACCTCTCTCTCAGTTATATACACACACACACACACACACACACACACACACACAAACCAACCTTCTGTTTTTGTATCACAGGCATTTTATTCTCTGTCTCTCCTTGTCCTTGCCTTCCAGATTGTTGAACAAGGCAAGAATGCAAAGAGCTACCACTACATCCTGGCTAACCTGGTAAGGAATCATCATTATATCATTGCAATTTTATCTATTCAGATTTCTTTTTAAATTTCCCGCATACTCCTACATACTTTCATACCTCGATTGAATTTGCATTGCTATTAAATGTGGTTTTGAACAGGCTTCCAGACTTTCAGTACTTAATAGACGTACATGTGTCAAATTATTTAGCCTTAAACGATCTGGTTTTATGTCTTTTATGTTCTTTCATCCCATTTTCCTCTTCAGCTACATCATATACTGTATTCTTACACTATTCTCTCAAACCTGCAGACCTAACAGCAGCACAGTAATAGACTAACAGTACAAGCGAGAAACCTGTGACAGTCAGAGACAGAAATCTATGCAGACTCACAGTGACAGAAAAAGGTCAGGCAGCCAATGTGTGCAAGCTTATATCCATTAACTGTCTTTGTCTGCTGCCATTTTCTCAGTGCAAATGGTATGTAGACCCCTACAGCACTGTTCAGACTCACTAAATGTAACCAAATGAACAGAAAACTGACATCACCAGAAGCTGTAGTAATAACAGCATTAATATGCAGCTGCTGGCTTGAACAATTTCTCACTGCTGGGGTTTTAGATTGGCTCAATCTCTCTTGTCTGGCCAGTTTGCCAGATTTAATTTTAAATGATAAGGCTCGGACGATAATAACA
Source organism: Maccullochella peelii (assembly GCA_002120245.1). NCBI lineage: Eukaryota > Metazoa > Chordata > Actinopteri > Centrarchiformes > Percichthyidae > Maccullochella > Maccullochella peelii. The sequence continues at coordinate 161,598 of LKNJ01000362.1, read as the reverse complement.
GCTGATACGCAAAGTGGTCACAGTCATTTATAATGGGCCCATTAAAAGGTTCGAGCAAAATATTACTTTTTCTATGTCCTTGCACCTTTTTCTTAATTTTCCTAATTTACTTACTTGTGTGTACGTCTGCAGCTGTGTGTGTGTGTGCGTGAATCTGAAGGAAGAATTTGAGTGAAGACTTAAATGTGGTTGGAATATCTGTCAGAAATACCCCCCTCCATGTCCAGTGTTAACAAAGGCTAGTTTCTATAGTAACCTCTTCAGCTCACTACACTGCATTAGCTCATATATGGAGCAGAAAAAAAGACACCATCCTGTCTGTTCAGCTGAGAAATATGGACACCTGGCAAGACACACAGGTACATTAGGGAGGTGGTGAGAGGAGCAGGAGGACAAAATACCCCGCCCCCCCTCTTCTTTGCTTGCATTTGTCTCCTGAAACTGAAGCTAGCCTTCATTTTGTACCTGCCACCATCTCGACCCTCCCCAAAACCAGAAGGGCGTGAAACTATTTGAACTTTATGCTAGCTAACAGCCACCCACTTCTATTTGACTTCATTTGTGTTTTCTGTATGGATATGAAGATCAGAGAAAGTAAACAAGTCAGAGTTTGGGAAAGACACATGGCCAAGAGAGAGCCAAAGCTTCAAATGACATGAAACAAATAACATCAGAGCAGAGATGGAAGAAAAAGGATAGAAAGGTATGTGTTGTCAGACAGATGCCTGGCGAGCAGGAGACAACCCAGAGAGGCACCTTTTCTTATCAGTCAAAAGTTTGCTCTTAAATCTTCGACAAATCACAGACAAATCTTCTCTCCCCCTCTCCTGCTCTGTCTCTACTCCCACCCATTCCCACTTGTCTGCCTCTTCTTCTCACCACGCTGACAGGCAGCCTGCTGAGAGACTGAATCTGCCTCTCCTACTCGCTGCCTTTCTCCCTCTCTGAAAAACAGCCTTCTCCACATAATAGTCAGGGGAAAAACTAGAAGTAGGAGACACCATTACAGTAAATGGCTTCTTTCTCCATTTTACTCTGCCCGAGGCTTCCCTTGCATTGTTCACATTAGCCTATAAGGTTTTGAACCTGCCATTGTTAACGGTAGACTATGAGGACTCAGTCTATCAGAGATTAGCTCCGGACTGTTCCCGCCATGAAGTGAATCTTTCTCACTACTCTTCCCCTCAGGAAAGACAGGGATGAAGTCTGCTCAATGGGAAAACCTCTCTAAGTGGAAAAAGAAGGATTTGTCCTTTACATTACACAATTTACCCCTGAACTTTTGATGGTAGAGTTAAAAACAGTAAGCATTCTGCAGGATGACCCTCTAATGCCAGGTGCCCAGTAGGCCACTGGTTCCCAAACTTTTTGCCTTGTGACCCCCTGAAACGAAGCAATGCCTACATGCGACCCTGCGTCACCGGTTGCATATGTGCATTCAACCAAAAAGTTATTGCTTTAGTTTTATTTGAATCATCTATCTGTTCACAAGAAATAAAAGAAAAGGTCTAAGGAGTCTCTGCAAAACAAACATTATTAGGTGCAGCATAAATATGTTTTTTTTTTTTTTTTTTCTACCCTGTGATTCCTATCCTTCAGTGGTTCACAACCTGGGGGTTGGGACTCCCCAAGGGTCCCAAGATAAATCTGAGAGGTCACAATATGATTAAATAGATAAGAAAGAAATTAAAACAAATTTCTCTCACACTAAATTATGTTCATTTGTTTCTGCTGTTTTTCAAATTTAAAAGGAAAGTGTCTCTCCTCTTCCTTTTTCTCTTTGTATGGTTTAATTTCAGTAAATTCCTCTCAGGACTCTGCTTTGCATGCAATCAGTGTAATCCTGCACTGTGCATGTGAATGAAATTCTAATTTTATTTACATAACTGTACGTATACATCTCTTTTCCTACCTGTATGTCTCAGTTCACCGCTTTGCCTGTCCACTTCCTGTCTCAGGGTTTCCTGGACATTGACCTGACAGACCTGAGGAAAGGTGGGGCAAACATCACCGGCTTCCAGCTCGTCAACAACTCTGAGCCCAGCGTCAGCCGTGTCGTCCAGCAGTGGATGGAGTTTGACAACAAAGACTCCAAAGTGCCCAAGAGTGGACTCAAAGTACTGATACTTTGCTCTCTGTTCTGTCCTCCTTTTATTTATTTCCCTTCATCTATCTTTGAATACATGAAGTCTTAAGGCAGCACAGGATATGCTAAGAGTTCCTCTGTCATGTTTAAAGTAACAATAACTAAATCGTGATTTTTCTCAGGAGTTGATTAATTTTCTGTGTGAGGTTATGGTTACCTCGTCCAAGAAGGTTGTTATTTCCCCTGTCAGTTAGTTTGTTTGTGACTGTCGGCAGCATATTGCAACAAGTTATGAAAGGGTTTCTATTAAATTTGGCAGACAGATAACCTTTGATCCTATCTGAGTCTGGTGATTCAAATCTGGGATTTCTGCTGTGAAATGATTATTGATTTTAGCCATAACAACTGCAACCATCTTAGATAGGGGATTGATTCCAAATCCAAACATGTGTGTGTGTTTATACAAGGTCAAGAAATTAGTTCGAAATAATAATAGAAATTATGTCATTGGGTGTAAAAGCAAAGCTGGTAGATTCTTCAAATATATTTGAGGTGTGTAATTGACTTTTGAAATTCATAGATTTTTTTTTTCCATTTCGGCCTTGCCTCTCCTCAGCCAAGACCTTTTGCAATTTTTATTACTGTGTTTGCTTCTGTTTGAATTGTCTGCTCTCTCTTCACAGTACACAGGCGCTCTAACATACGACGGGGTGAAAGTCATGTCCACGGCCTTCCAGAATTTGAGGAGACAGAGGATAGACATCTCTCGCAGGGGCAACGCTGGAGAGTGTCTTGCCAACCCACCAGCTCCGTGGGGACAGGGCATAGACATCCAGAGAGCTTTGCAGCAGGTCTGCGCGCATAAATAGGAACATGCTACTGCGTGCACAGACGTACATACATAGACCTGCACATACACATTCATGCAAATTTTTGAGTGGCACATTGGCTAACAGCTCCTGAGTTGGGTCTGGCTGAACAAATTAGGTCTCATTCTGTCGTGTAAAGTTCACATTCAGTCGCAGGAGAGCTCTCCAGTATCAAATGTGACATCATGGCTAGTAAACAAAAGCTGCAAGCAATAACACTCAACCGTGATCATCATGGGATATGACATCAGCAATTGAGTTTAGAAATTTAATATTTGGCAGTGGAAATAGAAATGCTGGACTGGCTGTGAGACTTCTTGATCTCAAGGAGACACAGACACCCATGCATGTATTGAGGAACAAGGACAATTATTTTATTACATTTAAAAAAAAAAAAAAAAAAAA